>PVIJ01005555.1:0-53915 GCA_004024925.1 Scalopus aquaticus | reverse complement strand
TGACATACATCTCAGCAAAATCTTGAAAAGCTCATCCCTCAAAGCAAAGGAAGTGAAAGACAAGATAAACAGATGGGATTACATCAAAATAAAAAAGCTTCTGTACAGCAAGAGACATTAACCAAAACTAACAGACACCCTACCAACTGGGAAAAGATTTTTGCACACAATACATCTGATAAAGGACCGATAACAAAAATTTACAAGGAACTCACACAACTCAACAAAAACAAAGCCAACAACCCAGTCAAAACATGGGCAGAAGAGCTCAAAAAGCACTTCTCCAAAGAAGAAAAGCAAATGGCCAACAGATACATGAAAAAATGTTCAACATCACTTATAATCAAGGAAATGCAAATCAAAACCACTATAAGATACCACCTCACACCTGAGAGGATGGCACACATTAAAAATACAGGCAACAACAAATGCTGGAAAGGATGTGGAGAAAAAGGAACTCTTCTACACTGCTGGTGGGAATGTGAACTGGTCCAACCACTATGGAAATCTGTATGGCGATTCCTCAAATTGCTAAACATGGAGCTTCCATTTGACCCAGCAATACCACTTTTGGGAATTTACCCAAAGGACACAAAAACACTAATCCAAAAGGATACATGCACTCGTATGTTCATTGCGGCACTATTCACAATAGCAAAGGTATGGAAGCAACCCAGATGTCCAAAAATAGATGATTGGATCCAGAAGATGTGGTACATATACACAATGGAATACTATTCATCATGGAAAGAAGATAAACACATGCAATTTGCAGCGACATGTATGGAATTAGAGGGAATCATACTAAGTGAAATAAGCCAGAAAGAAAAAGAAAAATATCGAATGGTTTCACTTATAACAGGACTATAGGGAGACCGGGTGGGAGAGAAACACTCAGGGGTGGGGGGGGAGGGGAGGATAAGGGCACAAAATGGAAGAGAGGAGAATACAGGGGACCATGGAGAAGGATCACAGGTGAATTGGTGGTGGGCTGCCCAAGGGGAATACAAAATGTAAAAGACATAAATAACAATAAAAATAAAATAAAATTTAAAAATTTAAAAAAAATAAAAATTGAGATAATAATAGCAAAAAAAAAGAGTTTTGTAACCTGCTTCTGACTAATTGACTAGAATTTAACATACAGCACTTCTCTTTAATTAGAAAGTTTAGACTTGATCTTATCTTCACCAGCTCTCTTGAGATGTATTTCAGTAACTATCTTTCTCAAATCTGTAGTTCCAGAATGTAAACACCATGAAGATACGAATTAGTTGAAAGAATGAATTTTTTCAAAGTTAAAAGTTTGCTGACAATAAAATTGTACCTGTTCTAGGAATCTTTCATATCAGCCTAGAAACATATATAATACCCTCATTCTTTTTTAAAAAAAATCTTCCTTTTACTTTATTTCTCATAATCTTAAACTGCAGATAATGAAACACTGTATTAAAGAGCCAATTTCATTTTTCATATTCGTTGACAACTCTCAGATCCTTACTACTTTTCCTAGCCCATCCAACTTCTCCACAACCAAGATAGGAAGGTTAAACTTCCTTCTGACTCTGAGTTCAGGGAAAATTTCAAACAGCACAGCTTCTAGTCCCTCTACGAAGCCCCAACCCAGCTCCACTCTCTAACTACAAAGGAAACCAGACGCCAACTCCTCCCTCCTGTTTGCTTGCCTTCTCACTGGGCTCCTACATGAGCCTATCTCTTCCTGAGAATCTTCAACTTGTTGTGAATTTGAAATGCACTTTATTCATAGTTATAGATCAGTGTGTTATGTCATCTCCCTTAACATCCATGGAAATTCCTGGTGGGTAGTCATGGCTGTGACTGAGCAGACTGATCAAAACAAGCATATTGAATAAATACCATGGCAATCATTTGAACATATATTGGGTCGGTCATAGGAGAGAAAAAAAAATTCAGAAATAGCTGGGGAAGTCATTCTCCTGCCAAAATGGTGAGAGTAAGGAATGCATAAGAATATATTTCGGGGGGAATACACTGTTGGGTTCCAAATATGTGCGTATTATCAAGAAAAGAGTATTATGCCTAATGCATTTATGAGTCTGGTATTTAAGATGAGCATAGGAAAAGTAGTGAGATGATGGCTCAGCAGATTTAGAAGGATTATTCTGAAGGTCAGTTTCACCCTTTGGGAGAAAAGAAGCCAACAGTGATGGTAAAGATCTGAACAGAAGCAGAGAAAATGGAGATGGGAAGGATTTGCACACTATTTCTATGCTAGAATCGAATCATCAGGATACAGTGAACAAGTACATATGGATATGAAGGTAAAAAAGGAGCCAAGAGTGACTCTAAAACTTGTCGCATGGGAGATTGATAAACGGTGTGCAAGGGAGCATTTGTGGAAAGAATGATACTTGAACATAGTCCTGAAGAATTATCCAAGGAAAACAAGAGAGAATGTATTCTGGTTGAATGATCAACATAACCAAAGAATGAAGACAAAAAACACAAAATATTTGGATAATGGTATTACAATTGTGCTGAAATATGGTATACAGAGAAACAGTCTGGCTTCGACTGTTCACACTAAGTCGTAGGTACATTGTTAGGTAGAGAGTAGGGAGCCTCTAGAAGGCCTTATATTAGACAGACAGAGGGATGGCTGATAGAATTAAAACTAAAATATTTTAAGTATTCTAAACAAATCAAATAGTGTATATAATATAT
Organism: Scalopus aquaticus; assembly: GCA_004024925.1. Taxonomy (NCBI): domain Eukaryota; kingdom Metazoa; phylum Chordata; class Mammalia; order Eulipotyphla; family Talpidae; genus Scalopus; species Scalopus aquaticus. The sequence continues at coordinate 51,209 of PVIJ01005555.1, read as the reverse complement.
ATGTATTAATATTCTATATTAATAATATATACAAATAGTATATTAACATTGAGTAATGTTTATTTCCATTGGGAAGCTACCAAATGGAAATAAATCTTCAATATTCTAAATAGTTTAAAAATATTGTAACTTCAAAAAGACAGAAGGTTTAGTCCATGATTATTTTAATATAGAATTTTAATATATTCATAGTATGTATTCAGTGATGCTATAGTTAGCATAGTATCATGTTTAAACACCAGGGAAATTCTAAAACATTGGTAGTTTCAATCACATATACCCTTGTTCAGGCAGACAGAGGAAGTTTTATTAGGGTTGATTTTAGGTGGGAGGACAGTCTGGTCTTAAGAGTAAACAGAATTATATATTTGCTTTACTTAAAAATTCTCTCTCAATTAAATTGTTGCTACTTTATGCAGCATTATGAACTATCTCTTTAATATTCATTTGCTAAAATTTCAATAATTAACTGACTACTATCAAATTGTGATCAAGAGTTGGCCTAGAAACTAGTATTATCAGAGGGATACTCGAAGTGCTTACTTCATCATTTGTCTAGATTCCTAAGATCCAGTATTTTATTAAGCTAACTAATCAGAAAAATTTGACAATAATATTTCAAGCCCCACCCACGCACCCAAAAGCTTTCCCACCTTTTAGACACTGGCTCATGGTTGCCTTCCATCGTTGTCATGCGGCATCACTCTGACTTTCTCTTCTGCCTACCACTTCCATATTTAAGAATCCTTGCGATTATACTGTACCCACCAAGTGAACTACAATCTCCCTATTCTAAAACATGTCAGCTAGCAAACTTAATTCCATCTGCTAACTTATATTTTTAAAATGTGGTAATATTGTGTAGGATTCAGAAGTACAGGATCACAAAGCTTCAGATGTATGTTACCACACCACACTCCACCAAAGCAACCAATGTCCTTCACCAGAGCCCCTTAGACCTTCTCGGCCATTGGATCTCTCCTTCCCTGTGGCTGATAATTAATGTACCATTTGTACTTGGAAGTTGTGTATGGCATTACTTCACCTACCACATAGATTACTTAGTTTAGTCTTCCAAAAAAAAAAATAATGAAGCAGCTAAGCAGAAAGCAGCAGACAGAAAGAAATCAATTCCTGGATTCTCAAAGGTATTAAAATATCTGATTCCATTGCTTCCCCCACTCAGGTGTATTTTACCCTTCATCTAAATGAGGCATTCCTAGAGTAATACCATCAGTTTTTCTTTATTGCTTAAACTGCTTCAGGTTTTCCATTACTTATAACTAAAATCACCATCTCCTACCACTATGAAATATAGAAATGGTGTTTCTCCCCATATAGTACAAAACAACAGTGCTGTCTCTGGGAGCTTATTCCGTTGTTTACAAACCATAGGATATAGGATATAGGGTGTGTATAATATGTTCTCCTATGATACCAGGTTACAATATCAGCAACAAAAAGCAATGAAAATAAACACATTCACTTTACAAATAGCATCAGAAACAGTTGCAAAGTTGTTCCTTTTTACATCTTACTCCCTGGGTCAAAAGTCTCCACTCTGAACCAAATATCGAGGATGGAGATGAAAGAACGCCTGGAACACATCATCCAGTTTTGACTTCTGGGATCTCTGTTGTGGCTGTGCCACCACAGAAGCATAACCATGCAGCACCATCACATATTTCTTCACTGTTTTTGTGTTAACTACGCACCTGTCTACCTCCACTGAAAACCACAAGTTCTTTTACTCATTCACTCCTATCTGAACACTTGCCATAACAATTACATATTTTTAAAGTAGTCAATAGAAACACGAATCTAGGGTGGGGGGATCTAACATTAGAGTGGTACTCTAGTTTCTAAACTCAGTAATGTAAAATAAGGGGCAAAAAGAGGGAGTGAAACAAAGACATCAACAAACATTAAGGTTGTATGACAGCAGCACCATTCTTTACCTGAAATTTTTTGAAACCTCCTTGTGGGTGTTTCAAAGACAGATATATTGTATTTGCTTCCTTTCCCAAAATCAGCAAATCTGATGGTAGATCTAGATCTAGGATAATAAAATAAGATATTGAAATGATGCCTTTATAAAAGCATTTCTACTATTATTTTATATATAATGGACTAATAACCTTAATTTTCACATTATGGAAGAGTAGTAAGAATGATACAGGATACCTAGGTTTTTGTTGTCAGTGTTAGCACCAGGTGATTTTGCGTAAGTTATTTCCCCTGAATCTCAGTGTCCCCAAACCTAAAACGGAAAGGGAAAAGAATTTTCTAGGAAAACTTTTACCACAAAAACATTATTTGAACTATGGAATTCCACAGCTTTGTTTCTCATAGAGAATTCAGAATGAAGGTATTACAACTGGGGTTCGTAATTTATAATTTTATGCACTAAATAAAGAAATATATCTTGCCCTTAAGTTTACAAACTACTTTTCCTGTTAAACATTTTATCTAAAAGGCTGGAGAGACTTATTTTCAAATCAGTTAACAGTCTCTATTTCTAATTTATAAACAAAATTGAAATGGTGCATTGTAGAAATGGAAGAAATGTAAAATTAACATTTTATTGGAATAATTTCATCTGAAAAGTTCAAATTTTGCATGAGTTCTTTGGTCCCTACTTACATATTGATTTAACTTATTAGAATTCAGCTCAGTGGTAGATTTAAACTCGAGTCTCTGATACACAATCATTTTTATTCTATTTTTCTGTGATACATCTTCCCTTCTACTGGAATTAATTTATTATTTTCTCTATTTCCCATAATATATTTTAGCCCCACTCCATACATTTATTAATAGCTTCTCTACTTCCAAATGGATTTGAGGATCTCCCTAATGAATACTGATGCAAAAATATTCAACAAAATCTTGGCCAAAAGGATCCAATAATGCATCCAAAAGATCATACACCACAACCAAGTGGGATTTATTCCAGGGACACAAGGATGGTTCAATATCTGAAAATCAATCACTGTAATCGAACACATCAACAAAAAGAAAAATAAAGACCATATCATCATATCAATAGATGCTGAGAAAGCATTTGACAAAGTGCAACATCCATGTATGATAAAAGCTCTTGAAATCCTTGGGATAGAAGGAACATACCTCAACATAATAAAAGCCATATACGACAAACCCACAGCCAACATTATCCTCAACGGTGAGAAGGTGAAGGCCTTTCCACTAAGATCAGGAACAAGGCAAGGATGTCCACTCTCACCTTTGCATTTCAATATAATACTGGAAGTCCTCGCCAGAGCAATAAGACAAGAGAAAGACATTCAAGGAATCCAAATAGGAAAAGAAGAAATTAAACTGTCTCTGTTTGCAGATGATATGATAATATACAACAAAACCCTAAAAACTCCATAGAAAAACTACTCAAAATTATAGATCAGTTCAGTAAAGTAGCAGGATACAAAATCAACACACAAAAATCAGTAGCCTTCCTATATGCAAACACCCAATCTGAAGAAGAAGAAATTAAGAAATCCATCCCCTTCAAAATTGAAACCAAAAAAATCAATCATCTGGGAATAAATCTAACAAAAGACATAAAAGACTTATACAAAGAAAACTATAAAACACTGTTGAAAGAAATACAAGAAGACACAAGAAAATGGAAAGATATCCCCTGCTCATGGATTGGAAGGATTAACATTATTAAAATGGCAATTCTACCAAAAGCAATTTACAGATTCAACACTATTCCAATAAAAATCTCAATGACATTCTTCAAAGAAATAGATCAAATACTGATGAAATTCATATGGAACCACAAAAAACCTCGCATAGCTAAAGCCCTCCTGACAAAAAAGAAAGAAAACAGAGGAATTTCACTCCTTGATTTCAAACTATACTACAAAGCCGTAATAACTAACACAGCATGGTACTGGAACAAAAACAGACACAAAGACCAATGGAACCGAATAGAATACCTAGAATTAAAGCCGCTTATCTATGAGCAGCTAATCTGACAAAGGAGCAAAGAAAATGCAGTGGAACAAGGGCAGTCTATTCAATAAATGGTGCTGGGAAAACTGGACAGCCACATGCAAAAAAATGAAACTAGACTACTACCTCACACCCTGCACAAAAGCCAACTCAAAATGGATAAAAGACCTGGACGTAAGACCTGAAACCATAAAATTTATAGAAGAAAATATAGGCAAAACTATACAAGACATACATCTCAGCAAAATCTTTAACAACACATCCCCCAAAGCAAGGGAAGTGAAGGACAAGATAAACAGGTGGGATTACATCAAAATAAAAAGCTTCTGTACAGCAAAAGAGACATTAACCAAAACAAACAGACACCCTACCAACTGGGAAAAGATCTTTGCACACCATACATCCGATAAAGGACCAATAACAAAAATTTACAAGGAACTCACACAACTCAACAAAAACAAAACAAATAACCCAGTCAAAAAATGGGCAGAAGAGTTCAAAAGGCACTTTTTCAAAGAAGAAAAGCAAATGGCCAACAGATACATGAAAAAATGTTCAACATCACTTATAATCAAGGAAATGAAAATAAAAACCACAATGAGATACCACCTCACACCTGTGAGGATGGCACACATTAAAAATATAGGCAATAACAAATGCTGGAAAGGATGTGGAGAAAAAGGAACACTTCTACACTGCTGGTGGGAATGTGAACTGGTCCAACCACTGTGGAAAGCTGTATGGAGATTCCTCAAACTGCTCAACATGGAGCTTCCATACGACCCAGCAATACCACTTTTGGGAATCTACCCAAAGGACACAAAAACACTAATCCAAAAGGATACATGCACCCGGATGTTCATTGCGGCACTGTTCACAATAGCAAAGGTATGGAAGCAACCCAGATGTCCAAAAATGGATGTTTGGATCAAGAAGGTGTGGTACATATACACAATGGAATACTATTCATCATGGAAAGAAGATAAACACATGCAATTTGCAGCGACATGGATGGAATTAGAGGGGATCATACTCAGCGAAACAAGCCAGAAAGAAAGAGAAAAATATCAAATGGTTTCACTTATAACAGGACTATAGGGAAACCAAATAAGAGAGAAGATACTTGGGGGGATGGGTGGAGAGGAAGGATAAAGGCACAAAATGGAGTAGAAAAGGACACAAGGGACCACGGAGAAGGATCACGGGTGAATAGGTGGTGGGTTACCCAAGGGGAATACAAAATGTAAAAGATATAAATAACAATAAAAATATATATTTTTTAAAAAATGGATTTGAGGTAGCTTGCAAATTGAAAGAGTACAAAAGGAACACAAATTAATAATGTACAATAGAAAACAAAAATCAAATTGTAAAGTGGGGAGAAAAAAATTATTAACCTTGTTTGGATAAAACAAACAAAGCAAGGCCACCATGACATTTGGAAAGGATTATTAAACCCAGAGTAGAAATGAACTGCGGTCCAAATAGATTGACTTATACCAAGTCACAGAACCAGAAACAAGGAATCAGCAATCCTGTAACATAGTGGCCTTTCTACTCAAGCACATTGAATACAAGGACAGGGTCTGAAGTCAGGGAAATGTGAATTCAACTCAGCAGCATCTTGTACAAACTACTGAAATTCTCTAAGTTCTGTGTCTTCATATGTAAAATACATAAGCAATAGGCATGTCATGATTGATAGAATTAAGGTTGTCATTCAGAAATAAGTGACATAAGGCAAGGAACAAGCACTCAAAATGATAACAGTGATGATGGGGATGATGATGTTTACCATAATGTCAAGGCCCCATCTAAGCAGCAAGGAAGTTTTCACCAATACAAAATAATGAGACATCATTTTTAAAATAAAGTTTTTTCTTATCTATTTCTGAGATTTCTTAGAACGGTCTTTATGAGGGTAGCAGAGCCTCATATCAGTTGCAGAGTTAGACCCCTGGATCAAGAAATCTCACCTTCAATGAGGAGTTAAAAATGTCTATAACCTGGCCATTTGGTGAGGAGGAAAGTGTGTTCCTGGCCGATGGTTGTCCCCGCAAGCCACTGAGGAAAGGAACAGATACAGTGGACCCCCACCAGAGAGAGAAACCTCGGAAACAGGGGAAATTCAAGCTGCCCCTCTCACCCCGCGCCATCTTCTGATGCCCCTGCCCTACCCTATGGGAGCTGAGACAAAGGAGGGAAGTTTCTGCACTATAAGGTGAGGGGGAAATTCATGCCTGGCCATCGACTATCCCCACACACTACTGAGGAAGAGATCAGATACGCGGAACCCCGCCAGCAAGAGTAACCCTGGAAATGGAGAGAGTCTGCCCAGGCCCCTGCGCCAACTTCTGAAGCCCTCTCCCTCCCCTCTGGGAGCCCAGACAAGAGAGAGGGAAGTCTGCACTGTAAGGTGAGGGGGAAAGTGCGTACCTGGTTGGCAGTTGTCCCTGCAATCCACTGAGGAAAGGAACAGATACAAGTGACCCCACCAGTGAGAGTAACCCCGGAAGCAGGGGGAGTTCACCGCGACCCCCCCACCCCTCACCCTCCCACCCCCGCCATCTTCTGAAGCCCCTGCTCTCCCCTCTCCAACCTGAGACGAGAGAGGGGAGTCTCTGTGCCATAAGGTGAGGGGGAAAGTGTGTTCCTAGCTGACAGTTGTCCCTGAGAGCCACTGAGGAAAGAAACAGATACAGGGGACCCTGCCAGCAAGAGTATTCCCAGAAACAGGGAGAATTCACACACACACCCCCTACCACGCCATCTTCTGAAGCCCCTGCCCTCTCCTCTGAGAGCTGAGATGAGGGAGGGAATTTTCTGCAGTATAAGTCCTGCATAACAGTGCCAGGCTAGAACTGGCCACCAGTTCCTGACATCCCAGTAGGAGCATAAGAAAGAGATGCCTTCCAATACCAGTGACACAGTGGCCCAATGCCTAGAACAAATCAGAAAACAAACAACAGGGAGAAGGAAAAATACAATTAACCAAATAAACCCTCAAGGGAAGATCACACCACAGAAAGAAAATCAGCTACCAGAACCCAACAATGATGACATGGAAGAACTACAATGCCTACCAGACAGGGAATTTAAATGTGTCATGATTAAAAAACATGAAGAAAAAGAAAAGGAAAAGAGGGAGATGAGAAATATAATTAGGGAATTGAAGAAGGAAACTGAGTCCCTAAAGAAAGAAATTAAGGAAATGCACGACATTAAAGGATTGTTGGAAGAGCTAAAGAACTCAAGAAAACAGAATCAATGAAATGGAAGACTCAATCAGTACTCTAGAGATAAAGACATAAAAAGAACCAATAAAGAGAAGGAAAAAGCAGCATGAGTGAAAAGGAATGAGGAAAGACTTCGAGAACTCTCTGACACTATGAGAAAAGGAAATATAAGAGTCATAGGAATACCTGAAGGTGAGGAGAAGGACCAAGGGACCGAGGAACTGTTCAAGCAGATAATCAAGGAGAACTTCCCAAACACAAGGAAAGACTTGAAAATAGACATACAAGAAGCTAGAAGAACACCATACTATCATAATGAAAGGAAATCCACAGCAAGACATATAATAGTTAAGCTCTCGAGAGTGCAAGACAAAGAAAAAATAATGAAGCTAACAAGAAGGAAGAAACAGCTAACCTACAAAGGAAAACCAATCAGGCTGACATCATGACTTCGCTAAAGAAACACTACAGGCAAGAAGAGAATGGACTGACATAATCAAAAAACCCCAAATCAACAAATGCCAACCAAGAATACTTTATCCCACAAAGCTCTCCTTCCTTTATGAAGAAAAAATAAGAAACTTCTCAGACAAACAGAAGCTCCAGAAATTCGTTACTACTAAATCCCCACTCCAAAAAATATTCCAAGAAGTCCTAAAGCCCAAACCAGCAGAGGAATGACTAAGAAGATCAGAATAAAGCAAAGAATACAATAACAGAAAAGATAAACAAAATGGCAAAAACAAACTTCAATGTGTCAATATTAACCCTAAATGTAAATGGTCTAAACTCATCAATAAAAAGACACAGAGTTCTAGGCTGGATTAAAAAACAAAATCCAACTTTCTGCTGCCTCCAGGAAACAAATTTAACTACAAAAGATAAGCATAGACTGAAAACAAAAGGTTGGAAAACAATCCTACAAGCAAATGGACCAAAAAAGAAGGCAGGAACAGCAATACTTATATCAGATGAAACAGACTTCAACCTAAAAAAGGTAAAAAGAGACATAGATGGACACTACATAATGATTAAGGGGACAATACATCAGGAAGATATAATAATCATAAACATATACCCACCAAATGAAGGAACACCAAAATATTAAGACAATTATTATCAGCTCTGAAAACAGACATTAGAAAGAATACATATATAGTAGGAGACTTCAACACTGCACTGTCACCAATGGACAGATCAACGAAACAAAAAATAAACAAGGACATTAGAGCCCTAAACAAAGACCTAGATCTCATGGACTTAACAGACATCTACAGGATGCTGCACCCAAGAAAATCCAAGTACACATTTTTCTCAAGTGCACATGGATCATTCTCCAGAATCGATCACATTTTGGGTCATATGACAAATGTCAACAGATTCATCAATATCAAAATCACCCCAGCTATCTTCTTGATCATTAAGCATTAAATTAGAAATAAATCATGGAAAGAAAACAACGAACCTACCCTCTGCATGGAGATTGAAATCCACACTACTAGAAAACCACTGGGTTAATGAGGAGATCAAAGAAGAAATTAAAAAATACTTTGAATTGAATGACAATGAAGACACCATTTTCCAGGATGTATGGGACACAGCAAAAGCAGTAATAAGAGGAAAGTATATAGCAATACAGGCCCACATCAAGAAACAAGAAACTACTCAAAGAAACAACTTAATCTCTCATCTCAAAGAATTATAAAAAGAACAACAAAAAAACCCAAAAACTAATAGAAGCAAGGAAATAATAAAAATCAAAGCAGAAATTAATGAGATAGAAATAAAAAAAAAATACAAAAGATCAATGAAACCAAAATTTGGTTCTTTGAAAAAATAAACAAAATAGACAAACCTTTAGCCAGACTCACAAAGAAAAAACAGGAGAAAACACAAATAAATAGGATCATAAACAAAAAAGGAGAAAATACAACAGACTCAGAAAAAATAAAAAGAATAGTAAGAGATTACTATGAAAATCTATATGGAAACAAATTCAACAATCTGGAAGAGATGGACAAATTCCTAGAACGATATAACCATCCAAAACAGATAAAGAAGACAGAGAGCACCTAAACAGGCCAATCACAAGCAGTGAAATAGAAACAGTAATTAAAACACTCCCCCAAAACAAAAGCCCAGGACCAGATAGATTTACAAATGAATTCTACCAAACATTCAGAAATGAGCTAGTGCCTATTTTATCAAACTCTTTCAAAAAATTGAAAAGCAAGGAATACTACCAAAAACATTCTATGAAGCGAACATCACATTGATACCAAAACTGAACCAGGACAACACAAAAAAAGAAAACCACAGGCCAATATCTCTAATGAACACTGATGCAAAAATCCTCAATAAAATTTTAGCTAATAGAATTCAACAATGCATCAAAAAGATAATTCACCACGACCAAGTGGGATTTTCCAGGGGCACAAGTATTGTTCAATATCAGAAAATCAATTAATGTAATCCAACATATCAACTAAAAGAAAAATAAAAACCATATGATCATATCAATAGATTCTGAGAAAGCATTCGACAAAGTCCAACACCCATTTATGATGAAAGTCCTCGAAAATTTAGGGATAGAAGGAACATACCCCAACATGATTAAAACCATATATGACAAACCCACAGCCAATATAATTCTCAGTGGTGAAAAACTGAAAGCCTTTTCCCTGAAATCTGGAACAAGACAAGGATGTCCATTGTCACCACTGCTTTTCAATATAATATTGGAAGTCCTAGCCAGACCAATAAGACAAGAGAAAGGCATACAAGGAATCAAAGAAATAAAGAAGAAAGAAGAAATAAAGGGAAAAGAAGAAATAAAGTCATCACTATTTGCAGATGACATGATAATATACACAGAGAACTCTAAAAACTCCACAGAAAAACTAATCAAAATAATCAATCAATTTAGTAAAGTAGCTGGATACAAAATCAACACACAAAAATCAGTAGCCTTCCTATATGCAAACAATCAATCCAAAGGAGAGGAAATCAGAAAAACCACCCCTTTTACAAATGAAACAAAAAAAGTTCAAATATCTGGGAATAAACCTAACAAAAGAAACGAAGGATCCATACAAAGAACACTATGAAACATTATTAAAAGAAATAGAAGAAGACACAAAGAAATGGAAAGACAACCCCTGCTCATGGATAGGAAGAATTAACATTATCAAAATGGCCATATCACCTAAAGCAATTTACAGATTCAATGCTATTCCAATAAAAATCTCAATGACATTCTTCAAAGAGATTGAACAAATACTGATGAAGTTCATATGGAATCACAAAAAACCTCGAATAGCCAAAGCTCTCTTGACCAAAAAAGAGAATGGAGGTATCACCCTCCCAGACTTCAAACTATGCATGGTACTGGAACAAAAATAGACACACAGATCAATGGAATCGAACAGAGAACCCAGAAATCGGCCCACGAATATATGGACAATTAATCTTTGATAAAGTTGCAAAGAATATGCAATGGAACAAGGACAGTTTGTTCAACAAATGGTGCTGAGAAAACTGGACATCTACATGCAGAAAGATGAAGCTAGACTACTACTTCACACCATGCACGAAAACCAATTCAAAATGGATTACAGACTTGGACACAAGAACTGAAACCAGAAAATATACAGAAGAAAACATAGGCAAAACAATACATGACATACATCTTACTAACATTTTTAAGAACACATCTCCCAAAGCAAAGATAGTGAAGGAAAAGATAAACAGCTGGGATTACATCAAACTATAAAAAGCTTTTGCACAGCAAAAGAGACATTAACCAAAACAAAGAAACAGCCTACTGACTGGGAAAAAATTTTTGCACTCCACACAACAGACAAGGGACTGATCACAAAAATCTACAAAGAACTCACACGACTCAACAAAAACAAAGCAAAAAATCCAGTCAAAAAATGGGCAGAACTTAAGACACTTCTGCAAAGAAGAAGAGCAAATGGCCAATAGGCACATGAAAAAATGTTCAACATCCCTCATAATCAGGAAATGCAAATAAAAACCACAACGAGATACCACCTTACACCAGCAAGGATGGCACACACTAAAAAAACAGGGAAAAACAAATGTTGGCGAGGGTGTGGAGAAAAAGGAACCCTCCTACACTGCTGGTGGGAATGTGAACTGGTCCAACCACTATGGAAAGCTGTATGGCGGTTCCTCAAATTGTAAAGATGGAGCTTCCATATGACCCAGCAATACCACTTCTGGGAATCTACCCAAAGGACACAAAAACACTGATCCAAAAGCATACATGTACCCGTATGTTCATTGCGGCACTGTTCACAATAGCAAAGATATGGAAACAACCCAGAGCCCAAAAATAAATGATGGATTAAGAAGATGTGGTACATATACACAATGGAATACTATTCAGCATTCAAAAAAGATAAACACATGCAATTCGCAGCAACATGGATGGAGCTAGAAGGGATAATGCTCAGCGAAATAAGCCAGAAAGAAAGAGAAAAATATCAAATGGTTTCACTTATAACAGGAATATAGGAGAATCAAATAAGAGACATTCAGCAAGGGAGCGAGATGGAAAGGGCTCAAAAAGGGGAAGAAAAGAGCACAAGAGACTATGGTGATGGTTCACTGGTGAATCAGTGGTGGGTAATCTATGTGGAATACACAATAATGTAAAAGACATGAATAAAATTTTAAAAAATGATAAAAAAAATGCCTATAACCTCATTGTCTCTGACCATCACTCTGAGATTCAGTGTGGTAATTAAAATATGTCGTACCATGCTGGTATATAATAAGTGCTCAAATGTTTTAGCATATTTTCCAGGAATTGGTTTGACTGTTGCTAGGTTCTCTAGTGTTTTCCCTTCCTTCACTTTGCAAATTCTGAGATTAAGCCCCAGCACCCATTGATAGGACACTGATAGTTGAGCCCAGTGGTTCATGTAACGGTCCCACAAGTGAAAGGGCATTTTGTTGTTCTTTTTAAAGATTTGTTTATTTATGCTACAAAAGTTGGGGTGTAGGCCAGAGGTTCAGAAGGTGAGAAGAGTCACCAGAGACAGAGTGGGGAGCAGAACAGGTGGATTGACTAAAGTACACTGCTGAGGGGAGCAGTGGGTGAAACAGGACAGGTCTGCTGCACAATGTGGGTCAGCTCCCTGGCAGGGGATCAAACTCATGCTGCTGTGGCTACAGATAGCTACTGAGAGTTAACCCTTTGTACCACCAGGAAGGCCCAAATGGGCTCTTTGGAAGAACTGTAAACATTCAGGGCAGGCACACATGTAATTAATGCTAAGAAGGTAAGAATAGGTGAACTGGACCCAAATAATGCAGTTGGAAAGACAATATCTGTATTTTCCTCATATTCTGATATTTTGTTTGATATTTTAAAAAGTGTTAAAATAGTGTCAAAATATTAGAAAAATTGAATGTTTCATGACATTAATACCTTGGGTTTTTAGAGCACTTTGCAGTTTTACAAAAAGCATTTTTGTAATTCAATTTGAGCATCATGATTTTGTATGGAGGCATGAATAATCATTTTCATTTTCTAAATGAGGACTTGAGAATTTTGTCCAAGGTCACATAACTAGATAAAGACAGAAATAACTCAGGTGCTCTCCTTGAAATGCAGTGCTCTTCTCTTCAAGCATGTCATAAACTACTTCCGTAGTCATTCATTTTTAATTAGATATTTGCCTTAAACATGACTATTTCCTTTATTATTATGCATTAAAAGTTAATTAAATATAAAATGAACTTACAAGCACTAACCATCACGACAGTAGGATGACTCCTCTTTAGTCCCTTGGTAGTTATAACACTAATTAAAAAATCAGTCCTTGGAGAAAGGCTATTAGATATAAATACCCTGTACATTGAAGGGAATACATATTAAAAGATTTTTTTTAGCTCAAAAACATTTGGAAAACTCGATCATGCACAATCTGCAAAAGAACTTTATATATACATATGTGTGTATATAATATATAATAATATATATTATATATATGTTATATTATATATATTTTATTGCCTATCATGGAGAAACTTGTTCTGCTTAAGCACAAATGGTTAATTAGAAATCACAGTATCTTAAGCAGAGAATTTCATTTTAAGTCTAAAAGTGTATATTTTACACATAAGCATGACAATAATGTTTCATATAATTTGATTATTTATTATTATTTATTTTCATAAATAATTTGTTACTATTCACCATACTTATCCTAATAACATTGTTATCCAAAAGGTTATCTTGCAATGTTTTCTGATTTCTATTTATGTTAAACCAACAACATACCTTTCTAAATATATTATACATATTGTGTGTGTGTGTGTGTGTGTGTGTGTGTGTGTGTGTGTAATATTAACTACTGGAACTACCTTCTGGATCTATCTTGTGTTTCATATAATTTATATTCAATATTTTCATACCTTTTTGTGGAAAGCAGAATTTTTCTTTCATTAAGTTTTCACTGGATATTGAAGTACTGTATCCATCCAGATTTCCAACTAAAGGCCAGCTAACAGTTAACTGCATTTGAATTTCTACTATGGTTCCTCAATTCAGCTGCACTTGGGGCTGTATCATTTATAGCATACACATAAAATAACTTTTTTAACTGCATGAAGCACCTACTTTAAAACAGCCCTGAAACATTCAAGAATTTCACTTTCTGCAAACTCAGAGGATGACCAAGACTTTCCTTTTATTCTTCCTGTGAGACATAAGAAATCAAAAGTCAATAGAGAACAAAAAACACCCAGAATAATTTTAAACTTTAAAATGAGGCTAATGTGTATTGCAGTAGGATATATTTAATATTTCCCTTGCCTTGAAAATGTAGATAGATATTACACCTCAGTCTTGTGCAAACACCAAGGTCAGAAAATTCTAATAATTTTTAGGATTAATTCTAATTAAATACCAAACATGACAAGGTTAATCAGCAGGAAAGTTAACTGCAATTTAAATATGAAGTGCTTCCTTTCTTTCTTTCTTGAGGAAAAAAGTTAAATACTATATAATAAATGCCTTATTTCCTCTTCAAAAATTTCCCTTGCATAAGAAAGGCACTAAATTGCCAAATTTTCTCTCTCCATTCTATTCTTTGCTATTATAGTAAAAGCATACCAGACATGATCACATTCTAAATACATAAATCAATATTCCAATCTATCACTGTCAAGAATAACTAAAATAGCTATTTTGGTCAATTAAATGACAATTTTAATTCACTGAGATATGAAAACTTACACTTTGTATACATCCTTTATTTCATATGACTACCATGAAATAAAGCACCATCTGCAATTGAGAGGAAGTTACAAACAAAAGGGAAATGTCACTTCATTGTCTGCTTACCTGAACAAAGGAGAAATCATATCACAAATGGAGAATCTGGCCAGATCCCAAGAAATTAGCAAGTCTATTGTCTGTAAGACATGCATAAGGGATGCTATGCTAACCCATATTAGGAGAAACAGAAAAAGAGGTGAGACCATACTGCTTAAAAAAAAAAAAAAAAAAAAAAAAAACCTGGAAAGAAGAACTGTTTGCTAGATCTCCCCTAAAAAACAAATATTTGAACACTAAACAATACCTAAAGAGCTTACACAGGCTGTACCTGTCTGTGTTATTATGAAGTTAGGAGTAAAGTCTTTAAAACCTTTTTCAGGCCAAATTGTAAAGATGCACACTGTGACAGGATCCAGTTTAGACTGTTGCTGCTTCTTGAACTACCTTCTGGACCTAGGAATCCAAGAGAATGAATTAGCAAGAGTTCATTTAAGAAATGCTCCACAATCAAACACACACAAAATGACTGGGGTGTTATTCAGTTGAGCTACACTCTAAGAATGCTGTGATATTGGCTTCAGCATGAAAGACTCAAGTTTAATTCCTCCAGGAACAGCTTATAACGCACCATGAAAGCAGCAGCACAGTTGATGCATGTGATTTCATAATGCTGAAAATTCCCATCAGCTCAATTGCAAAGAATTTCTATGGAAGCGTGTGTAACTTTACCATCATGGATATTTGAATTTGCTTTCAGACCTACTGAAAACACAAAGCACACTTAAATTCTTGGATGCTTTCTAAGATTTTTTTTTAATTCCCTTAAAAGGAGATAATGTGAAAAAGAGTAGTAAAGTTTATTAATGAACTGTCTCTCCATCCTAATGTGAAATAGTTGCTTACACATAAAATGACAGTTTACAAAGTGATACCACTGGTTAATAAATTTTTACAAAAGTCATGTTACTGAAATAAAATTTGTCTTTTCTTATCAATTTTATGTGCTCAACACAAATATCACAGCCAAACTCTAATTTTGGCTCTAGTTTTTTTGTAATCTGCAATAAATTGATGTTTACATCATGAAATGCATGCCAATAGTAATAGGCCTATGGTTAATACCTGTAAAAAATCAAGTCACAGACTACTTCTCAGATTTCTTTGCTTGTCTCTTGTACAGCTGTTCAGGAATAGAATAGATGGAAGACGGTTTCCATTGTGCAAAAACACAGCCTTAAGACTCAGTTTCAAAGAGTCTAGAAATAGTGTCCATTCTTGTGGGTCATGAGTGATTTCTAAGGCATTCATGAGGCCCTCAATATTGGAACAGAATACCAGAGTACTTTCCTTTCTGAAGAAAGGCTCCAACAGCTGGTGGCGCATTCGATAGAAAGTAATTGTGACATCTTCTAGAAGATTCCATTGTTGGAGTCTTGATCCTAGCCATTCTGCCTTGTTCTTGGATAAGTCCAAATCATGAACCAGGTCATTTAGTTATTTCTGTGTTAGTCTGTGTGGGCTTGATGATGCACCACAGTGAAAATCTGGATTACTGCATGCTGATGGAACAGGAGAAGAGCAGGTCAGCTCACCCTTGTCCTCATCAGATGAATTAAGAGAATATCGTGCTGGAGGTTCTGGAATAGGAAGTCCCTCACCATGTGGAACTGGTCTCAATGCAGACGGAATGTCTGGGTAGACTATTCTTCACTTCTTTTGCTTCGTTATTTCACCGGAAAGAGGAGGAACAGAAGTAACAGTCATTTAAGTTTTTGCTTGGCTCTCTCCACACCATGGGGACTGTAAATGGCATGGATGGTCTTTTGCCATTGAACCACTATGAAAGCTGTGTTATACATGTAACACAGCATATATGCGGGGCCCAAGGCTTGTCTTGGTCACCAACCTTGCATCCGAAGTCAGGATGATAAGCCTTCTTCACTTGAGAAGTGATACTTTTCTTCTGCTTGGCAAATGTCACTTCCCCACAAATAGAGCAGAAATTGTCCACGCTATTAATGTACTTTCGAGGCATTACTTTTCTGTATTGTGCCTAAATGGATAAAATAATAACGGTTCTATGGAATAGTAGCTTTAAATGTCTCACACAAAGTCTGAAATATTTTCACTGCTCAACCTTTCCGAAAGGGCTTTTTATAGTGCACTGTTGCCATCAGCTTACTTCAGCAGCCGCCTGGCAGTACTATTGCTTTGCATCAGAAAATGATGCAATCAACTCTGGATGATGTGTGCATGATGGCATTATGCAATGCGATGCGATATGACATCATTCTAGGCTGATTTAAGATGTTGTTGCAGTCCTCCTGGACAAATTTACATGGTGAAACATATAAAATGAATTATATGAAATATCTTCAAAATGAGAGCTAATAAAAAATTTTCAGGGTTATTATATTCATGTTCAGCACACCAAAATACTACAGATTAGGGCCTTTTTAAGTTAGTAACAATCTCAATGTTGACCAGTGTAATCTGGTGATGCCAAGAGTAGCTTTCAAGTTTAAGGCCAAAATAGGAAGGCCAAGATGAGAGGTACTATGCCAGGAATTGTGAGGCAAATGAGGCACTGGCAGGAAGAGTTCTCTCCTCAAATCCAACAAGAGAGACCACACAGGCAGGATTTGTATATTAATTTATCTCTGCATCCATGTTGGATAATGGTTTCATAAATAAATGCTTGAAATAACAGAGTTACAAACTGTGCCTACATCTGGACCCACAGAGAGGAGTAAGATTTCAAAAGAGCTCACTATCTAAAAAAGGCAAAAAAATTATAATTTAGACGGCAGATGGGTTGAAATGTGCTATGTCCTCTAAGGCGAAAGTAGAAAGGCACTTTTGATCTGGAAGTCTAGTAGGACCTCCAGACCTCTTCAATTATTCTCTATCAAATCACTTTGCTTATTCCCTCCTACTGTTGATCACAATTAATAAATACCTATAATTATTTATTTCATTTAATTATATTTTTTTCACTTTTAATTTTCTTCCTCCTAGATTTCAGTAATTACTTATTGAGTGAATTAACCTAATTTGAATAAGAACAAAGAAATATTTTGTTGGTTTGCCCTGAATCTTTTACATGCTATCAATATTTTCTTTTAATATGTTACAGACTTTTTTGTTGATAAAATAATAATTAGAAACACTGAAATAGCTATGTGTCAGGCCCTGTTGTAAGTCCTTATGTTCATTAAGTCATCTATTCTCAGGATAACTGATGAAATACATGCTATGGCTTTTTCCCATTTTACAAATGTATAAATTAGGGCATAAACAGGTTAAATACATTGCCCAGTGTTACTCAAATAGCTGAACTCAGATTCAGACCTTGATAATATGGCTTTAGGATCAAGTTCTTAATCAAAAATAATGTTGCTTTGATACAAACATGGGGCATTGTCAGGATAAAAGGCAGGCAAAATTGCTCCAGGTCCTGAGGTTACCATCAGATAAAGCATCTTTACAATCTATATAAAAAGCCTACTCTCAGGGGTTGTACCAGGGAATTTTTACAATATTCGAGATCAGCAAGTATCTGCTAATAAAAAGTATTTGATTCTCACTTAGAGTTTGTTGAATAGTTACAAGCTCACACAAGTTCCCATTCATCACAGTTGACATCTCAATGTCATGATTAGGCAGTTAGATATTTAAGTCTGAAGTTTAGGAGGTCTAGGCTAGAGATAAAAATATAGGTATCATTAACATATAGATGATTATTACAAGCTTTGGGACTGGTATTTATCATAAAGATTGTTATAAGTTTATATTACCTTTCTAATTTCTGAAAGATATGACACTCATTGAGAGATAAAGAGGAAATGATCAGATTGTATTTACCATTCATGTAGGCTATCACCCAAGAAATTTCTTGATACTTTTTGTAATAGCCAAAATAATACTATGTGGCTTATTTCCTTATAGAATCAATTTGAACAGCAAGTCTTATAATTTTTTACTATTATATTGTTCTCTTGAAACTGTAAAGTGCTCCTTTTAGATCTAATTGTCCTGTATTATATGCTTTCCTGAAGTTTTAATGATACTCAAGAAATACAGTGAAGCATTTTGTGAATTCAATCAATACTTATTCTAAAATGAATCCATATTCATGTCCATAAGGATGATTATGCAATTGTAAATTCTTCAGCAATTTCATTTTAAATAATATTTTAAATATCTTCTATGATTTTCATAATTGCTTCACTTTTAGAAAATATAATCTATTTTGAGGTTTATTTCCTTAACAACACAAGTAAACAGCACATCTTAATTTCTCAGGAAAATATCATTCTGGGTCAGACCCATAGTGTATTCATTCCAAACCTTAATTTCATGAAATTGTAAGAGGCCTAACTTTAGGTTTTGAAACTGATTATGTATGTAAAACTATCAGAAAATGCCATAATTATTAAATGAGAAAAACTGTTCACAGGATTCCAGGGTGAAACCACTTCAGATTTCTGTTCTTACATACTTGCAAAATACACTAACCTACAATAAACTTTTACTTCAGTAGGGAACTTAGGTGAAAGTACTGAATGCCAGACATATGCAGAGATTAAGGAAATAATGACATTTGGTAAGTTTGTGAAAACCCATTAGAGAAATTTCTGTGTAGGCACATTCATTTTTATGGGGGCCCTTTCATTTTTCCACATTATCAAAATGTTCCATAACCTACAAAACTTAAATTTTACTGAAGGCCCTTCAAGTGTCATATCTAACATTTTTTTTCTCAGTGCTCTCTACATATCTCCTTGCACTCCAGTCATGCCAATCTACTTGCAATATTGAAATGTCAGTCTCTTCAAAGTAGATAGCTCTTCTGCAGTCCTCTGTGCACATGCTGTTTGCTGTATCTGCAGCACTGTCAGCTTCCCACTCCTGGCTTGCTAACACCTATCTCTCCTTCATAACTCAGCATATCCCTCCTCCAGGAAGATTTCATGACTGTACCCCCAGATCTGGCCTAACTGATCCCTCTCTAGACTCCCACTGTATCCAGAGCATAGCTTCTATAATAGCAAGTATAACAAAGCACTATCACTTTATTTTAACTTGTCTCAATCCATAGTCTGTATGCTGTCTGAAGAAAGAGATTAGGTCTTATTCATCTTTGTATTTCTGATAGCAATTACAGTTCCTGATGCTGAAAAACAAATTATTGAATGATTAATGAATTAAAAAAGAATATTGCCTCAACCTTAAGAAAGTGAGAACACTAGACTACTAAATCCTAGGTAGACAGGGCTGTGTCACCTTAGTTGATACAGAACAAATGACCCAAAATTAAATGCTAAGACTCACATGTACCTTTTTTGTCCTTCTATTAAACAAATAGCTACGTAGTGTGGGAGGTTTAATTTTATTTCAAAATTAATGGATCTGTGAAAAATTCCCCTATTCTGCCCATCTGCTAAAAATGAAAAGATCTTCCTAAGTGTAAGGGACACAAGCAAGAATTTATCAAGTAAAGGAGGCTTTGTCTGAACTCAATGAAAGGAAAACATCTGCTATTTAGTATCCAACTGGAAGATTTCTTTTGATGAGGATTTGCAACATTGAATGTTAAGCATTTATATTTAGAAAGCATTAAATGAAGTCTGTTATTATTTTAAAATAATCCCAAGTATACCCAGTAAATGAAGTTAATTAATCTATGAAGTTAATTAACCTATAAAACTATTAATATAACTATGCATGCGCCAGTTATTTGTTCCTTTTATCTCAGCTCTAGTGTGTTTAAGTTTTAGTTGGTGAAATTTCAAAGACCCTTGCATACAGACACACTAAATAGACACATATGAAAAATACGCACACTCCTAGACCCAGGGCTATCCTGTAAGTGTTCATAATTATGTATTGTTTCATATGACAGTGTTTTATCTTTCAAAAAAAAACACATCAATTTAAGGGAATAAATGAAATGCTCAATAAAAAGACAGATTAATGATTATGTTCTAGACAAGGACTCAAAAACTGCCAAATGGAGGCAGGTAGAGATTAGAAGTAAGAAATTAGAAAACAGAAATTAGAAATTTGCCAAAAGTCCTAGTATGAGACTGCCCCCTAGAGTTCAATCCATCACATTGTCAAGAAAATACAGAAACAAGTAAAGCTGACTAAATATGCAGATTTGTTAACTCAGAGAACTGCTATTAAAGAGAACTGGGTGAACTAATCTTCATATTTTCTGATAACTTATTTTACATCCAGGACTATGATAAGAAAGGTATTTCCTAGGAACTCTTGTAGGAACAAATGCAGATATTTAAAGAGTTCAAGTAAATCTAAACAGATTTAGAATCCATGGTTGTAATTGTGATTCAGCATTAAATGTTCAGCCATGAGTATTTGTACCTGTGAAGGATTAACACAATTAAATTTCAGCAGGATAGTCTTTCTAAGTATGGACTTTTTATTTTTATAAAAAGGTACAATGTGCCCCTGCTTACCTGTAATGACTGAAATAGTTTTCTCAAAGCAGCTTAAAGTTCCTCTTTCTACTACACTGAAGAGACGTATCAGATAATGATGGAAATATTTGAGATTTCCAATTGTTGTTGATGCGTTAAGTTTTTCAACAAACACCTCTTCAGATTTGCTGTTTTCAACATCCAAAATAGTCACAAGATAATGGTGAAAAGATACAGAATCTGGAGGATCCCAGGGTAAAAATATTTCTGTTGGGGTCACAGGGCTAACTGAAATTGTTGGCTGATAATTTACCTGTACATAAAAAAAAATCAGAAAAATACATCATATTGCATGCAGGTATACCAGGTGGTCTAATTTGACTTGTCACTTCTCAGTCTTTCTTTAATACTCTAGCTTGGAAAGAAAAGGGAAGTTGGGTTTCATTTCTTCCATTGTCCAGCTCCATTCCTTGAGGAAATTACTTCCTCTCTCTGAGTCTCAGTTTTCTTGACTGCAAAATGGGAATTGCAGTAGTGGTTCTCTTGTAAAATTATCTTGAAGATTAAATTAGATAAGGAATGTAAAAGACTTAGCAAAGTGTGTGATACACACAATTGTTCAATCATTATTTTTATTATTAACACCAACAAATGGCCTTTATGGTATTCAGTGAATATATATGTATACACACACACACAGACAAACACATATATATACACATACGTTCTACCTGTCTTTTCAGATTAGAAGGCATGGATGGACTAATCTCCTTATCACCAGAACTCAGGCACTCCTTCTGTTACTGAAATATTTCCCATTCCAAACCATTTCATCCAGTGCCAGTGATTTTTCTAACTGATCCTCCCAGATTAATTTGCTTAACACAACACCTTACCCACATCATCCTCAAACTCCTACCTGTTCCCCACCCTCCCAACACACACATGCACATTCTTGATTCTTTCTCAGAAGCAATAGTTCAAGAGTTAAAATTAGATCATCTGGGTTCCTGTGCAGTTTTATCAAGTGTTACTGAGTCAGTTTACTTAACCTTTCTGAAGTTTCTCATTTCTCTTTTCTGTATGGCTACTCCCACATTCGAGGTAAGGATGGAGTAAGATGATACATTAAATGTGTTTTGAAGTAAATGAAGCCTTAGCAACTATAGTCTTAATGGATTCCCATTGCTTCTAGGTCAAGGTCAACCATCTGAGACAGATATCCCTGGCACACTCAAATCTGGCATCATCGACCACTTAATCTGATTTTACTTCACATCCAAGGAAATCTTGTCAGTCTGTACTATTCTTTTCCCACAAATTCATATTTCCTCACTTTTGCTTACAACATGTTTTTTTTTTCCTTCAAGTCTAAGCTTCTCCTTTCCAGGAGTCTTCCACTATCACTCACCCTATGAATTCTAGAAAGCAATTATTAAACACACCACACTGATTGGGAATTTAGGTGGAATTTTACTACATTAACTTTGTTTGCATTTGCTTTTATATTTTACTAATCATCTTATTTTAAGCCTCTTCAAAGCCAGGATACATATATATTTAACTCCTGATATCTGCACATACTAAAAATTCAGTTCCACAAAAACTATTATTATCCACTGTAGACTAGGTACACTGTTGCTATAAGACAAATAAGATACAGCTACTACCCTTAAGGATTTATAGTTCAACAGGAATGTCAGAGACATAAACAGATTTATTACAATTTTAAAAAGTCAAAAATACAGGTATGCTTAGGGTGTTATGAGAAAGTATCAGACCCTCAGAAGTATCTGCCAGCAAAAATATTAAATATTTTAAAAATTATGCTTTTAGTTGTCTTGCAACTTACGTGCTTCAACAATGAATACTGGACTTAATGAAGTTTTAGCTCCCCATTCATTTATTGCAAAAAGTAAAAATCTGTAAATATAGCCAGGAGACAACTGGGTTATTGCTTTTTCTGTAGTATTTGGGGGCAAACTGTCAAAATGTTGCTCTTCTGTAGAGTCTAAATAATATTTAATGATAATTTTATATCCCAGTTTCAGCCACTTATTTAAATTATTCCAGTCATTCAAATTATTCCAACCAAATACAATTTCAGTTGATCCAACTTCTTTTACATAAATGAAAGGTTTTCCTGCAGAAAAGATACTGGAAAAAAGAATTATTTTTGATGATTAATTATATGTCTACATTTAAAATAAAAGAGTGAATGCATAAATGTAAAAATACAAATAAAATAATTACATTCATATTCACAAACATATGGCAATGGAATGTAACAGAAAAAATTTGTAAAGAAATAATTTGATCCAGTTGCATTTTGTTGTAAAATGTAGCAATCTGTTTCATTCTTGAGTGGCAGTGGAAAAGAAAAATTCATTTTTTTAAGGTCAAAAAATGATCTATCTGTCCACGTAAGATGACCTTCTTTCTGCAATAAGACATACAAGTTAAGCCAATTTAAAGGAAAGGTGTCGCATCCTCAAATATGTGTATTTGCTGATATTTATTAGTAACACCACTATTATAAAATTTTCTCTGATTGTTAAATCAACCAGCTTAATATTTTTATGTCTAGTTCCTTCATGACAAAGATTCTGAACTGGAGATAGAGTTCACTTTCAGTAACTCATTAGCCATAAGTCTTTAAGTAAATTGCTGAATCTCACACTAAACTTCTATTTTCTCATCTGTAAAATGGGTATAAAAATAGAATCTACATCTTACATCACTGTGAGGATTAAAAGATTGTGCATATGAAGGACTCGTCACAATGGCAGGTACAGACCCATTATTCATTAGATGTTAGTTATTCTGTTTCAAGTCATCAAATAAATCAAAGGCATCAGGAGATGTCACTGGTGAATATCACTAACTTCAATCCTCACAAAAATGAATCTATCTCTGGGTAGCTATATGGCTACTATACTTGAAAGGAGTAGTGGTAATAAAAGTACAAACACTGACAAAGAAATACCTGTATTCTAAACATTTCTTCTACATACTACCTATTCTTGAACAACTGCTACTCTCAGCATTTAAAAGGTTAAAAAGTTTACTTAATCTTTTTCCTCTGAACAATGGAGAGAATCAAGCAACTCTGCCTGGTCATCAACAAGCTTTGACAGTATGTCTGTAAAACACCAGTCACATAAAATTTCATCAAAAAATAAACATAATCCACCTAGAGATAATAAGGACTATAAAAACAAAGACTATGGCTATATTGTGATTAAAACGCCATTCTCAGGATCAGAAACAGCAACAAGTTACTTGCAAGGATAAGGGTATAGAGACCTGCTCCAGACTTTCTAAGGAGATTTTAAAACAAGGCATTCCAATTGCACATGATAGCATGGGGGATATTGCTTCTTCTAAGTCTATCTTATTGCATATATTGTGCTGCAGTTCTCAAAATAGACAAAGACTCAAAGGCCAAATGATTAGGACATAAGTTTTGGTGAAACAAATATAGGTTCAAGGACTAGCATGGCCATTGATTAGCTATGTGACAGATTCATCCTGTTGTCTATATTCCTTGGCTATAAAATGTGAATAATGATTGTGCCTACCTCATAAGGTTGCCGTAAGAATTAAATGAGAGTTACCTATGTAAACCTCCCTTAGTCAAATATAGGGAATATTAATCTTTCGTTCACTGAGTTACTGTTGAGTCTCTATGGAAAACATTATCAAAGTTTCTCAAAATATTAAAAATATTGGACTGCTATTGGACATAGCAATTCCACTACTAGGTATCTACCCAAAATTGCAAGACATTAATTCAAAAGGAACTATGTAGCAGCACTATTTACAATAGCCAAGCAGTGGAACTAACTTAAGTGACCATAAAGAAATGGGTGTTTCAATATGTGATATATTAACATATACATAATGGAGTACTAGCCAGCTATAAAAAATACACTCGTCATTTGTGACAACATGGATAGAACTGGAGTGGGTTATACTAAATTAAATTAGAAGAAAAAGACAAGTACAGATAGTGTCACTTTGTAAATATAGAAAATCGAAGCAAAGGATCAGATAAGGCTAAACCAGTAATAAACCCCAGGAGTCTGACTATATACCTGCAGCTACCAGAGAGTGAGTGGTAGAGAGGGACAGGAACAAAGTGGGGAAGGAGCACAATAGATTATGGTGGAGGACTATGGGTGTTTTGGTGGTGGGTGTGGTATGTTAACAGCACTTGAACAGGGAGATCCTATACCTTTAAGTCACAAATAGTGTTATAATTTAATGTTACCTCAATAGAAAGAAAAGAAAATACTCTGATTATAATAATGGGTAAATAGCATTATATAATCAAGAGAATGGATAACACCAAAAGCAAACCATGATGTAAATTGTGAACTCTGGGTAATATGATGTGTCAATACGGGTTCCTTGGTTATGACAAATATGCGACTCTGGTAGGGGATGTTGAGATATGTGTGTGTGTGTGTGTGTGTGTGTGTGTGTGTGTGTGTGTGTGTGAAGGGAAGGGATGTATGGGTAATATCTGTATTTTCCCCTCAATTTTGTTGTGAATCTGTAACTGAGTGGGGAAGAGAAGGAGGGAGATGAGAAAATAAAAAGAGCGGCAGTACCTGACTTATAAGAAGTATTCAGGGGGGTGGGGTGCAAAAAAAAAAGAAGTATTCAATATTTACAGAAGAAGGAATAATGAGTGATCATAGATACAGTAGGTTTACTTTTACTATAAAGAAAACTATCATGAATGCGCGAGCAGTAACAATTACGTTGTAGATTTGATCATCTCATCATGATATATGCATTTCATTACGTTTACTGACCTTCAAATCATTAAGACAAGTCCGTATTATTATTTGATTCTTTGATCTGAGATGTGAAAATAAAAATCTTTTTTCCTTTTCATTTTTTATATCCACAAGGTGGGCAGAATTTAAAGATAAGTTACATTGTCGTTGAGCTGTTTTCCATGGCTTACTCCCTTTGCTAATTCTGTAACAGCTATTTTTTAATGCTACCCATTCTTGTGAACATGAACCTACAAAAGAAAAATGCTTTGTTAGAGACGAATTGGTAATATAAAATTTCATAATTACATTTCTTAACATCTAGAGGAGTTAATCGTGAAAATCTCACAGTATTTATTGTACTGGTTCCCTGTATTTCTCCCAAACCGTAATAGTGTTAAACTGTTATTAATGGAATAGGAAGTTAGTTATTACCAATTAAAATGGTTTTAAAGCAGTTATAAGAATTAATTATACAGAATTATTGTCCAATTATGACTTCATTAAAACAAGAACCACAGATGTTTTCCTTTCAAAGTCGCGTGAGGTTGCCTTTCCTTCACTAGTAGAGAACATTAAAGTATATATCGAGAGAACTAGACTGTGTGCTTGCTAAAGGATTTTGCTGTCATTGATTTCAAATGAGTTCACCTTCCACAAAAACCTAAAACAGGCTTAGCATTTTCTCTTCAAGATCACACATCACAGAGAAACTGTGGGATAGATACAGCAGCCTGCTCAAAGTAGAACCTGCACTTCCAGTCATGCTAAAACTTCATCAGAGTCTCAACCCAACATTTTAGGAAGATGTGAGAAGGAGATTTTGAAGAAATTCTTGTCCTTTTTTTTCCCCCAGGGGGTAAAAGGAAAATGAAAAAGAGACTTTTAATTATTTTACTGTGTTTTCTTTTAATCATTGTTCAAGTATTTCTCTACTTCACTTTTAAACATACATTGTGATTAATTGATTATTGCTGTAGAAGGTACTTGATAGGAACCTGAGCCCATCACAGAATTCATTGCCCTCATTTGCTCTGTCCTCATCTATCTTTTCCCTATGTGGAGAAAAGAAGTGGAATTAGGAAGTCACAAAACCCTGAACATATTTCCTGTCTCCCACCAGTATTCCAAAGTTTGGTCAGATCTGATGAAGCATGAATAACAGAGCAGCTTTAAACAGGATGGAAGATTATATTGGATTTTAATGGACCTTTTAATATTTGAAAGTAAGACTGTTTAGTGATAGTTTAATGTCACCAAAAAGCTATGAATCTATATGAACCATTGCCAGAGTTTAAAAAAAAAAAAAAAGATAATCCACTTGGCACAGTTTAAAAGAAGTGATGGGGGGAAAATAAAATTGGTTCTTACTTTTACCTTGCTAATTCGGTTTGTTCAATAAATCAGTAAAATATCAGAATGACTTAGTTAAAAATAGGGACTATGCTCATTCACTTACAATCAGTTCACAATAGTTAATATTTGCTGAACCACTTTCTAAAAGAACAATACAACTGCCAAGTTATCTATAAAATATGTGATGAATATATTAATTAATAATGAAAATTAATCATATACCTGTTTCAACTTGGATATCAAGTCTCTGGAATATATTTATAAAATCCAAATGCAACTGTTTAAATTCAACTGTAAACGTACATAAGGTGGCAGGTTTCAAATGATTCCACTCATAAACCATAACATATTTTGCATCATTTTTGAAGAATTATTAAGAAATAGTGACACAGAAATGTCATCGGAAGATAGCACACTCCAGTTATAAGAAAACTAGTACTTGTTAATACTGTTTTAATATTTCTAGTTGAGATTCAACCTAAAAATTAAAGAAAATAATTAGTATGGTTTCAAATACAATCTAATGAAACACAAAGGATACTGACTCAAGATTCATGAAACTAGGATAACATTATCTAATTACAAAATATTTTCTACATTACATGGGAGTTAATTATACTCAGAGTGAATAAATTAAACTACAAATCCACAATATTTTTCATATAATCTGGATTACATATCTACTCTATTTATATATGCACACATCAAATGTCCAAAATGAAAATTTTACTCTTAGTTTACGATTTCTTTTAAATGTTGAAATTTATATTATATATTAAGAACAAAACACCATTATCATAAAGTGATTTTCTGCCACTGGATACCTGTTAATCACTGTTAAATTCAAATCACCTCTCATAATTAAAAATTTTCCCTTTTGTTACAATATAATTGAGCAGCACACATATATCACTTACATGTTTGAAATTACTTTTCACTTAAAATTTGCCCATATTTCATGGACTGTATAATGATGTAATAGTCTTCATCTTCTTCTAGTGTTATTACTAATTTTGGAAGCTTTTGTGAGTCTACGAGAATACTTTTGACAGCCTGTAAATAACAATACTAATCTGATTATGAAATATTTATTAATTCTGTCAGATATATTAATTAAAGTATGATTTTTGTACATCTCCTTCACAAGGAGCATTTCTTCTAACATGGGATACAAACATGACATAAAATAATTACTTTTACATAAAATATTACTTCTTAAATGCTTATTCTGTGTAATTTACAAATTCTCAAAATTCTATGAAAAAATTAAATATTATTTTTGTCCATTACTTATTAAAGATATTTCATAACATACTAAAATTTTATATATTGAGAAAATAAAAATAAGAAACTGCAATAACTATTAAATTACCATTTATGGTATTTTTAGGGTATGAGGGTTGACATTTATTTATTTTTATTAATTTGTCAGTCATTTAAGTATCTATATGACTTCGGGGTTACATTTAATATGACACTCACTTAATTATAACAAAATTACACTATATTGAACTTTTTATCAGAACCAATAAAAATCTGCCTTACTTTTTGAGCAAAATTATTGACAATTTGGTTTTTAAAAAATAAAATTGAGGACTTCCTTCCTTAGGAAACTCATCCCATTCAATAAAAACTGTTGTTTGTTTATTCACTGATATGTAGTGGACACTTTTGATGTCTGAGATGGAAAAGTTAACAATAAGAAATTATAAAAATAAATTCTTGGTTAATATTTCTTGAGCAATCTTAGAAAAATGGTACCTAAATTATGCCAAATTATAACTGAAAAATATTTCACCAATGGCAATTATTACACATGAATAAAATAACTCCTTTTGGATAGTCTTTATAAACATAATTTTGAAAAATGAATTAAGAAAAATAAGTAAAATAAGAGCAAATAAATTTAAGATCCAAGTTTCTCAAACTAGGGAGCACCATGTCCCTAAGGTCAGAAGGAAAACAGACTAAAGTGAGGAAAAACAGCAGGTCTCCCTAAGGCTATTGTATATTTGATGATAATGGATGCTAGAGTGAATCATTCCACAGACATTCTTGACAACGCACTTGTAATGAAAATAAGTTTGATTGAGCCATTTTAGAGCCCTGGTTCATTTATGTGAAAAGAAACTTTAGTAACTGAGGCTACCTGGTCAGAGGCCCTTTATGTTCTCTAGATGACAAAAAAATTTTCAACTCTCAGAAGAATAACATATTATCATAATTCTTGCCAAAAACAAATGCCTCACTATAGAATGCACTTTACCAAAATTTAGATCGCTCTCCCCATTTATTATACCCAAAACAATTTGTAAACAATGAATACCTACCTGCATGTATTAGCACAACATCCAGCAAAGAAAACTTTTCTGAGGAACTAAGCCCAATATTTAATGTTATTTCTCTTCATTACACCCCTCATTTCCTAAAATGGCCAGACTCGATTCAATACCATACGATCCATTTACTATTCCAAAAAGGGCATATTCCAAAATGTCTTACCTTAAAAACATATGGTAACCAGAGCAGAAGAATGACTGAATTTTGTATCTGGAAAATAAAGCATATTCAGTTCAATTAAACACGTGTATTTTTAGCCTCAAAACTGAATTATCAGACATTCTCTAGATGGTGTGTGTACGTGTGCGAGTGTGTGTTTCACTTGAAAGTCAAATCTTTTGCATTTGTACTGACTGCTCATCCAAGTGAATGTTAAGCCATTAAGAACAGACGCTGTGAAATATTCCCCGCCTAATAAATTGAAAATATCAGTATTTGCCCACAAATAACAAAATAATTTCTTCTAGAAATCCCCTTAATTAAATATAAAGCAGGTATTAGAAACAAAATGAGTTAGCAGGCAATTACACAAAATTATATAGCATTGTGTGAAATTATTAAATTGATGAAAATCTAGAACACGTACACAGAGCTACTTCATTATAAGTAATTTCTCACATTTTAAAGTGACACCATCTTTATGAAAAACATTTCAGAATACTGTTGAAAATGACATTTATATGGGGAAGAATTCACTAGTTGTAAACAATTACACATTTATAAAACACATTCATCTAACAAGACTGTGTAGCTTTTCCTAGGAACCTAGAGTCGTCGGGGCCCAAAAACGTTTACTTTCAATTTACGGTTTTCTAAGAAAGAAAAAACAGGCCTGTATTTAAAATAGACATGTTCCTAAAATTGCAAACTATCACTTCATAGTAAACAGGTCTCTAGGATCAACTTCAAAGCTCTCTACAGCCCACTCTAAAGCAAGTTTGTTGCTACAAAATTCTGATTCTTAGGAAGCAGGGGTTACCTCAGATAAACTGCAACTTAAAAAGAAGTACCTACTCTTTTACCTCAGAGTCCTCCACAAAACCGCAGTTTTAGACCTTGTTCTCACCATCCCCACCCCCACCCCCACGGCGATCTGATCTAAGAACTCTATCCTCGGGGTTGTGGTATTACACCCCAACTAAGTGTAGGGTACAATTCCAAAGACCAAAGACTTGCATGCTCTAAGAACGTCGACGTGAGAAGATCGCTCCGGCTGATCTCTGCTCGAATTCAGTTCTGTGACTCTGAGCGTCGCGGCCGCAGCAGAAAGAGAAGCCTCTGCCCCAGGCACACTAGTTTAGAAATGGCCCAAATGTACCCACTTTTGACCGACAGAAGGAGGAACAGCATATAAAAGAAAGGATTGAGGCTTCAAGAATAGTTAAGACTGGTGGGAAAAGAGGGAAGGAACAGAGACTTGGAAATCAAAGGGCGGGTAGAGCACCGTGGAGTAGCCTGCAGGTGCCCTGCGTCTTCGAGAACCGCCCTAATCCGCCCTCACCTGACCCAACCCGACCCAGGCCCTGACCCCGACCGGGCCGCACCACCCGAACTTTGCAAGTTTCCTGCGCCACCGGGTGCTGCGCTGGGATGACCCGGTTGGGGAGGCACAGGGGTGCGCGCGGCGTGCTGGGGGGGTGGGAGGGGTGCCAGGCAGGGGGCCCAGGAGCTCCTGGTCTCCGCTGTCCCCGAGGCCGCCTCCCGGCTTTTTTCATGGCTCCTCTCGGAGTCGTCGCTCTGATGTAGCTTTTCCCACCCTTAGTCTGGGGAGTTTCCTTGCGGCCTTTCCTTCTAATTAAGTGACGCTCTCCATGGCAACGCAAGCCGCAGAATGGAAGTGGGAGGTGAATCCCAAAACACTGACATCTGGAGAAGAATTATCCTGTACACTGGAAGAAAGGAGGAAAGGAAGACGAGAGAGAACGTGAATGGAAAGCATTGTCCTCTGGAAAAGAAACGAGTCAACCTAGTGTCTGAATAGATCCTGCCAGGCACACTGTTTATCCGTGTGGTTATGCATGCAGCCACATTTTTCATTGTTAATATGCTCGGTGTTTGTTGCCGCATTTGACTATTGATTCAAGCCTTCCTCCTTCCTGAGATCTCAGCTAGTGTCTCTGATCACCTTTCCTGGTTCTTGCCTTTTATATCCCCATCTGCTGGCATAGGATGTGGAGAAAAGGAACTCTTTTAAATAAGTTGGTGGGAGTATAGATTGGTCCAACTCCTATGGAAAGTGGGGTGGAGGTGTTGATTTTAACCAGCTGTCCTCAACATTGAATAATTCTCATATACTGGTCGAGCATTACTTTACTGAAGAAATATTGTACTAGAGCATGATATGTTTCAGGTGTGGATCATTATAAATCAACCTTTGCATATACTATATTAAGTTTACCACTTAAAGTTCAATTCTATCCTTCAACATAAAATTGACTCCTTTTATCCAGAGACCTTAAGTAGCATGTTATACTCTGAATAAAATCTTACAAAATACAGAATCCATTAACTTCTAGAGAACAATTACTTATAGATGCAAATCAGGCAACAAGCAAAGCAAACATAAGAATTGAAAAATGGAGGCATTACAACTGGCATTAAGGATTATAGTTAATTCACAATATAGACTTACTAAATTGGGTTATGCAAGTGAAGTTACTTACATGTATGTTTATGTGCATGCATATATGGCTTTTAATAAAATATAGGCAGATATAATTCAATATAATTTGACCCCAAACAAGTACGAATGAGAAGTCAGAAACTTAAGATACATATAGAACATATGTATCTTAATATGTATATAAAGAACATATTTGTATTTCTATTTCAAGTTTCTATAATCTTTGTATTTTCTGATATTTTGATAATCTAATAATAGAATGTCATCTTTAACCAGAACTTCAAGCATTCTAATTGGCAATTGTTAGTAAAATTAAAAAAAAAAAACCCGAAAAGTTGTTTTTTCCCCTCAAAGATGCAGTGCAGGCAGGATACCAAGCGCTGTAGTCACTTGTAAACTCCATTAAAGAATGAAGTTTGGGGGCCTCCCTGGTGGCGCAGCGGTTAAGCGCTGCGCTGTGGAGCCGTAGGCAGCGCAGCGGTGACGTGAGTTCGACGCCCAGCCGGGGAGAATCCCACATGGCGCAGCAGACCTCTCCTGCCTCGCCCGCTGCTCCCCTCAGCAGTGTATTTCTGATCTGCCTGTTCTGCTCCCTACTCTGTCTCTGGTGAACCCTCTCACCACCCCGTGCCTCTGGCCTGTACCCCAGCTTGTATGTATAAATAAATAAGTCTTAAAAAAAAAAAAAAGAATGAAGTTTGGGAACTAAGCAAATTAAACTTTGTGCAAATTGGTAAAGCACACCTATCCATGGCAGATATATTAGGAAAATGTGTCATATCTGGCTGAAAAATTAAAAACCGCCTCCCCTTTATTACCTCAGTGCCCTTGTGCAAAGAAAAAGGCATTCCTTCCTCTGGGCAGAAGCAGCTTCTTGTCGGGGTACATGGCAAGGGACGTGAGGCAGGTGTTAGCCTCTCAGAGGAGCACTTTACACAGGGATCAAACTGGGAGCCATTCTCAGCAACTGTGACTGCGAATGTTAACACAGAAGTGAATACTCACCTGCTTTTTGGATTACAGACCCTCTGCTCAGTTATACTTGAAATCTGGTTCTGTGTGATAGAAATACATGTAGTCTCAATAGATCAGTTTTAAGAAACTTGAAAAATCTGGATCTTAATAGTGTTATTTTCTGTGTACAGTGAATATTGATCTTGAAATGCTGTAATGCAATTAATTGCCTAGAAAAATTCAGAAACTTTCTTTTAAGTCAAATTAAGAACCTCTGTTCTCCTTCAGATATTAGACCCTCAAGATATCTTGTCTACCTGTTCTCCTTTTCAGCTTAATTGAGTAAATCATTAATTCAGATTCATCTCTTAAAACTAACATAAAGGAGAGGTTTTGTTTGGTTAATGCTATTTAATTTTAAAAATCTTATATTATTTTAAAAATTACCATTTTAAAATTTAAATGGAACCCAAAATCCTAGGTCATATCCATTATAATAAAACCCTAAAGAGTTAGATAAAGTTAAAAAGTGTTAAAAATTAAAAACCTTATTTCACCCTGAGTTTAACTCATCTAAAGTTTGCAAAATTATTTGTCCACATAAGGCACACTATGAAATCACCATTAACAAAATGGACAAAGAAAAAACAGACAAAAGAAGACATATGATAAATAGAAAAAGTTCTAAATTCAGTAGCTTACTCAGACATATGTATATGACTGACATTTTTTGCTTATTATATCAACATGAACTTATATTTGTTACCTAATGCTGATGATGGCAAAGGCTAAATAAAACACTTATACATCTTGTGGAAGGAAAGCTGTTGTCGAAGACAAATTAAGGAATACACGTGGAAATACTTCAGCATGTTGACATTTCTTTCTTCAATCCACAACTGCATAAGGATTTATAATAGGAAAAATTAGAAAAAAATTAAATACCCGTTAATAGACATGTTAAATAAATGGTGGTAGTCACTTAAGGGAATAATATTATTTAGCATATAACATTTTAACGCAGAAAAAATTTTAGGAATCTAAAAATTCTTAAATTTAAAATTATAAAAATATATGTTCAGTGGCAGAGACAAAGGACAAAAATAAACAAAATGCCAATGGATAGTACTTATGAGGATGTTTTATATTATTTTTCTCCTATGAACAGTACAGGAGAGTTTTGACTTCTTCTCCTTCCCAACATGAAATCCTAAATAGCTAAGTCTTAATTGACTTAATAAGATAAAAAAAAATTGCATCTTGCAGTTTTTTTTTTTTCACTTGCATCTTGCAGTTTTAAGGTATATTTCTGAGCCTATCAGGAAATATGTATATGTAAGTATAAATATCACAACACAACACACGCACACACACACTCTAAATGTTGACAACTGTCACTGAGGTGGGAAGAACTGCAAGGAATCAACTTAAGGGAAGTCAGGTAAGAGCGTAACAAAAGTAAATGTAAGTGAAATGGTTAGAGAGCACCCACAGTTCACATTCAACAGTTCTATCCAGAGAATCAAGTGACAGTGAGCAGTTCATCTGCAGGCTGCTGGGCCTGCGACTCTTTGTCCCCAGTTCAGCACACAGGATCTTAATTCCTCTTTTTCTAGGCTGCATTGCCCAGTTCGTCAGGCTAGTTCTGGGGACATGATGCTTCTTCAAGGTGCAGAAGTTGGGGGAGAAGTCAGAGTTCCCAGGGCTGGCCTGGGGTAGCATGAAGTTCTTTTTCAGAATTCTAAAACAATGTCTACCAGGCAAGGAGGCCACCTTTATCATATACTACACCCCCAAAAGTTTTAGGTTCTTGTCTGGACTTTTTCATGAGTGACTATTTATCTCATTCTTATTTTCTCATTAATCTCTAAGTTGAATGAATGAGGGTGAGTTTATTTTGTCTGTGTCCTCAGAATAGCACTTGGCACATAGTAGGTGCTCAAGACATCGTTACTGTATTTGAGACTGTTTATAAAATTCTAGGGAAATGCCTCCCTTTTCCACAAATAGGTTTAAAATGGACTTAATATATTTAATTAATAATATTTTACAAAACATGAAAATAAAAAAGTGGATGGTAAACAATATACAACCTTATGTGTCTTATTTGAAGCATGTAACAGGTTCTCTTAAGCAAAATGTTAATTTATTTTAACCAATAACATTTGTTTCAATCTCTATGTTAATAGGAGTCAAAGAATATTTAAATGCCACCATCTAGATGAAACAGTTATTTTACGCACAATTGGATAAAATCAATTTTATATACAGTAGGTATTGGGACTTTGACAACTCAATGTATATTTCATTTTTATCCATTTTTAAGTAACCTTGATACAGGTTTCCCCACTAGCCCAAAGTATGACATTTTCACTTGGTATGACTTGGCATGTAGATTTGGGACCTGGGAGTGTCATTACCAAAATTTAAAGATTTATTTTTTATTTATACATTACCATAACTTAAATGGAAATTTTTTTGAGTATTCTCAGAAAACATTCCACTTTTGGAGAGTTGGGGAACTTATAGTTTCTCCTTTTTTTGGGGACGCATGATTTTGAAATAAAAACACCTGTACTTAAAAGTAAATTACCTAGTTTAATATCTGAGCCTTGTCCACAGTCCCCTGATCTGTTTTCACCTTACTGTTGTCTTGTTGTTTCCCTTTATTTGATCCCCACATCATACCAAGAAATGCACCTCTCCACACAGATGAGAAAACTCAGGTAATTAGATAAGTAGAAAAGAATTAGGGAATTTTCAAAGATCTCAGGATATATTTATTGCAAATATGAATGATCTATTGTATTTAAAAAGTGCAGCATTCCACTGCAAGTATAATTATTAATATGTTCAAATAATTTTATTTTATTATTCATCAGAAAAGCAGCAGCATGAACAGCAAAATAGCATTCAACTTCAATAGTATGCCAATGCATCTCAAAAGTCAAATGTCACTGAGATAGAAAATAGCTTGCTAAATGTTAAATAGTAACAATATATTTAATAACAGTTTTAATGGTATAAAAAATAAAAGCTCAAGATACCCCTCTTCTATTTAGTAATTGATGCTAAATTTCCCCATTCCTTAATATTGTGTGATAATTATTATATGCCTATATATACATAAGCATGTGTGGTATTTTATTTAAGAGGCATTGAATTTAAAATTCTCAATTCCATGCACAGAAATTCTTTAAGAATAAAATATTCTATGATAGATACTTACTTTCCAAAAGAAAAGAACATATAAAAGAACCAGTACATTCAGAGTTGGACTTCCCAGCTTACATGAATTCATGATATTGTTACATCAAATAAATTTATACAAGTCAAACAGCTTCTCTGGTTATATGATATATCTGCAAACTGAGGGGAATTTGCAGTTAACATCCCTAACTTCCATCCAGGCTTTAAATAATCTTAATTCCCACAGTTCTATGATGTGTCTCTAAGCATGCCATTCTTTATGACTATCCAGATGTCAATTTTAACGGATGATATTTACCAGACTACACAAAAGAGATAAAAAATAATTTGCAGATCAAAAAAAAATAACTCAAGTTAAATAGAAAGAATTCAGAAAATAACCTTCTAATTGATAAGAATATCCCAGGTCTGCAGTATGTTGCAATTTTACACATCAAAGACACCTAAACAACTTAAAATATTTTGATATTCTAAAATAGGGTAGATCAACAAATCTATTTTCCCATGGTCAGTGTATATATTTTAACCAAGTGTCAAATTGCCATATCCTAATCATCTAAAAAATATACTACTGTTAAATGGTATATATTTACACAGTGACCTAAATAGTAGTGATAAAATTCCAATCCAGTTGACATTGTGATGTTGCATTGTGTTTTTCAAATCTGAAAGCTTAATGCCACTGGCACGTGCAGTCTATGGGTTCCTGGAAGGTATGCATGATTTCAGTTCCATTTCCTGAGCAATACAGTGGCACAGTCAAGTTTCGCACTCCATTTTCACGACAACATTTGCAGAATCTTAGATGGCTCTCAACATTGATATTATATATGGTGGCTGATGGGCATTTTCCATCACAAGATGCAACACTGATCTGTAGGGAGAGTGAGAAAAGTGTCTTGAAAAAGGTAAAACACTGTTTATTGATTCCAATAAGAAGTCAAATGAAAGTTAGTCTTTCTTCCTCATCATTTCAACCCTGGAGCCTCTGTAGGTTAGAAGACTGCAAAAAATATTAAGCTGAAACTTTGTAAAAGTCAAGGTGAGGTTCCATGCAAAGCCCAAGTCTTTAATGCTGATATAATTCCAAATATAAATGTGTGCACATAACTACACAGGAAAGGAACATGTTAATCACAATCTAATGATTCCATAGTAACCTGTGCTACATCTCAATCAAGCAACTAAAGAAGGAAACAAATTATATTAAAGAAGAAAGAGTTAAAACTAGAACATTTTTGCTGAGTAAAACTGCAGTTAAAACAAAATGTAATCAAATAAACTTAGATTTAATTTTAATCTGTGGATGACAATTATCATTCAGAACTGTTGATTATTTATGCTAACAGTAATTCACACTTCTTCACAAATAGTATGTTTTAAGATAAGAATAGGAATAATCTCAAAATTAAATATCATGTATTAGCATTTTGTTGGCTTCCAAAATTATTAGCATATGTGACACAAACTTCTGAAGAGACACATCCTACATGTAACAAATGCTGTTTTTTTACTTACAGAGCTTTGACTTATACAGTCCTGTTTCCGTAGGATTGATTTAATGATCACTTTCTGGCATATTCTTTCTTCTTGTTTACCTGATAAAAAATAGAATGCATTAATTCATCACTTACTCAAAAAGCCCATGTTAAATTGTTTAGTTCAAGTAAACCTATGACTATCCTTAAAATTTTAAGTTGATGTATTTATATAAAATATATTCTGGCAGATGGAAAGATACTGGAGCCAGGCATTGAGGAGGCCTAAATCTCTTACTGATGAGGATAACCAACATTTCGGAACCTTCAATTCCTGATCTATAAGGGAAACCACACCTACCCTTTCCTACTGCCTTAACTATTGTGAAGATTTGTTCTGGGCCTGTCTGCAATATGCTTAATAGAAAATCAATGTGTGGCAGGCAACATGGTAGTAATATGATTGGTGACACAGATAGTCCCCTGTCTGCCCTCATGTAAAGCAAATGTAATCACTTCTCTAATAATTAACATTATAGAATCCACAGTCCTAACACTGCAACAGAATTCTAATCCTATGTCTCAGACCTATGGAGAAGTTTCAACTCAGAGGAAGCAAAAGAAAAGTAAGATCACAAAACTATAAATTTCTTCATATTCTAGAGCCAAAATGTCATTCTTTGAGTTCTTTATACAATGGCTACTTGATGCACATAGGTTTACATTTGATTCAGAGAATACAGAATAAAAAAAAAATTGCTTTTTAATGAGCAGTAAATTTTAAAGTACTATGTGCCTATCCCTAGTAATTTTAAAAAGGTATTACACTATCGACAGAAGTCCCAATAAAAGAACATAAATGTTATGTGTTGAAATGTGCCTTCTTAATAGTCATATATACTTCAGAATGAATGGGATGTTATTTGGAGACAGGATCTTTATAGAGGTAATCAAGCGAAATTAGGTTGATAGAGAGAGCCCTAATTCAATAGAACTATTGTCCTTATAACAAAGGGGAAATTTGTACAGACACATATGTAAGGCATACACCATGGGAATATATCTTCACTTACAGATCTTGCAACAACCTTCATTATAAAACTTCACAATCCCTTCATTCTAGGAAGAGAAAAAGAGTAAAGTCAAAACTCACAATGTTCATTAATTTCCTCTTAAACTAAAAATAGAAAACAAGCTTCTTCAATATTTTTATTAAATATCACATAACCTTTATAGGAAAACAAGTAGAATATAATTATTTCTTAAGAATAGCTTTGTTTTTAAAATTAAGATCAGATATTTTGTTTAAAATGTTGTAATTTCTTTAGTAATAGGGAAAAGGGGAGAAAAATTCACTTCCTTAAATGAACGTATTTTCAGTACACAAAAATATTTCTTACCAAAGCAAAGTACTAATAGGTACTCTAAATAGAAACCACTATATTTTTTCAACTGCTAGAAATAATCTAAATTCTTCTGAAACTAAACTGAGTTCTTGAATATAATTGATGTAAAATGGTATATCTTTTTCTTCAATATTTTATTATTTAAAAATTCCCCACTTCAAGATGACTCTTCCCAGAAGTTGAATTAAGAAAACTATATTGATTACCATTTTAAGTATAATAGTAATTCTATAGTTACTTGCTAATTGCAATTCAAATACAAGAATAATTTGTTCATGAGTCTATAAGATGATGTCCATCTTCCCAGAGCTGAAATTTTATGACTTTCACACAATTATTAATTATTAAATTTTATGACTTTCACATTTCACATATATATATATATATATATATATATATATATATATATATGAGTCTATAAGATGATGTCCATCTTCCCAGAGCTGAAATTTTATGACTTTCACATTTATT
This sequence comes from Scalopus aquaticus, assembly GCA_004024925.1. Lineage (NCBI taxonomy): Eukaryota > Metazoa > Chordata > Mammalia > Eulipotyphla > Talpidae > Scalopus > Scalopus aquaticus. Next base: position 11,612 of record PVIJ01005555.1, on the reverse strand, counting down.
ACATAGTGTTAGCGAATATTCGCCAAAAGGGCATATCTTGAAAAAATGAAGCTGTTATTTCTCTACCCTCATAAATATTATAGCATCAGAAAACAGAACAAATCTCACTTTCCATTAGGGATTATTATTTTCTATAATTTTAAAACTTCAAAGAACCTTTTCCAAAAATCATCATTTTCAAGAATCTGTCCTTCCAATGACATTTTCTACGACAGAATAAAGAATTGGGACACTAAGACTAAAATATCAGAAATGGTGTAACATGTGCTGAGTTCTACAGTGGCTTGTGATTGGAGATGCACAGAAAATTTTGACTTAGGAAGCAAGAGTTACCAGGTAAATGACATCATATACCTGTTTAAGAAAGAAAATTGGATAAGCTCTAACTGATCTTTTTAAGAATCCATATTGAAAAATAGGCTAATCGACTGATCAAATTATTTTTCAATAATCCTTTGAGCCACACATAAAAATTGAGAGATAACATAATTATTATGTCAAAATTATTTGTAATACTTCATGTAATTCAAAATGGAAAACAGAAGAAATGTAACAGGACTTACACATGGAAATAAGACATACACCAAAATGAATAAGCCACAAAGCATGTATTTATGATCTTTGAAAACATATTAATGCATATTTTTTAAGTCACATCCAATACAAAATTTTCATAGATATAACAAAATACAAACCATTTTGCATTCAGTTTCATTAAAAGGGGGACAGACCATGCTATAGTTCAGAATCATTGTTCCTTCATCAGTCTTAACACATTCATATGTGGTGCAATTATAATGCCAAGAATTCCCCTCCTAAAAATAAAAGAGAAAGTTACTGTTTTGCTTATTAATGTCTATTGTATTTCTTAAGTACAAATTTCCTGTCCTGCCAAATTAAAAGTAAAGTCAACACGCAAAAAGCTTTTGTAACATAAAGTTTTCATCTGGAAATGTCCCCAAATAGATCTAAAATCATTAAAAATGCATATGTATGTGTATATGTATGTTTATATTTTAGTTTTTTAAAGATTTATTTATTTTTATGCATACAAACTGGGTACAGGCGAGAGGTGTGGGGCGGTGAGAGGGTTCACCAGAGACAGAGTGGGGAGCAGAACAGGCAGATCGACTGAAATACACTGCTGAGGGGAACAGTGGGCGAGGCAGGAAAGGTCTACCACGCCATGTGGAAATCTCACCAGCTGGGCATTGAACTTGCGCTGCAGCTGCCGACAGCTCCACAGTGCTGCATTTAACCCATTGTGCTAGTCAGAGAGGCCCCTATATGTTTATATTTTATGTGTGTGTGTGTGTGTGTGTGTGTGTGTGTGTGTGTGTGTGTCTGTGTACATAATGTATATATATAGTGTGTATGTGTGTGTGTATTTGGAACTGAGATGTGAATGTAAAATAAATCAATACATCAGTGATAAGGAGGCTAGGAATAAGGCTGGAAGATATAATTAGAAAAGGCAGCAAGAGGGATGTCTGAATTGGAACTATGCTACACAACGTAGTACACCATAGAACTAACAGCATCTTCAAAAATGAACATAAGATACACTCAGGATATCTGAATACAATTGCTGATTTGAGTGAATGTTAACCGAATTTGATATTATACCATAGTTTTGCAAGCTGTTACTAATGGAAGAAAGTGCATGAAGACTACATAGGAAATTCTGTATTCTATCTTTTAATGTATGGAAGCCCACAACTATCTCAAAATTAAAAGTTTATTTTAAAAATAAAGCAATAAGAAAAAAACAGGGCCTCCCTGGTGGCGCAACGGTTAATCGCTGTGCTGTGGAGCTGTCCGCAGCAGTGACGAGAGTTCAACGCCCAGCTGGGGAGATTCCCACATGGCATGGCAGACCTCTCCTTCCTTGGCTGCTGCTCCCCTCAGAAGTGTATTTCAGTCGATCTGCCTGTTCTGCTCCCTACTCTGTCTCTGGTGAACCCTCTCGCCGCCCCATGCCTCTGGCCTGTACCCCAGCTTGTATGCATAAATAAATAAATCTTTAAAAAAACAAAAAAGAAGGAAGAACAAATTGGTATCTGTGGCAGCTACAAAATTAATTATCTATTTTGGTCAGTGTCAAAGGTCTTGCCCCAGATTTACCTCACTAATTATGAAACAACAAATCACATTACTTAATACACCTCCTTTCTTGAGTTTTGTTTAGCCTTCCTTCCACTCTCTTATCATCAAAAATGTTTTTAGCCTTTGAGTGATAGTGATTATTGACTTTTGGTTCTAATTTTGTATACCATATGGCTATTTTAAAACTTATTCCTATTCTTTTAACAATTTTTTAAGTATAACAGCTATTTGTTTCATCCCTAACTTCAGAATTCCTATTTAAAATAAAGTCAGTTGAAAATAATTACAGCATAATTACTGAGATGTAACTGTTGATGCATATTTTTATTTTGTAATCCACATTTTAGGTGCTATTCAAACTCTGACTTGAAGATTCCCTGTAAACCAGTAAAGAATTTTGAAGAAGTTCCTTTTCTCTAGATTCTTTGTTTTATGACTAACGAGTGCTTCTATGAACTTCAATTCGAAAAGATATATCAGTTCAAGTTTAAGAGAATATATATATATTTAAATTCAGGAAAAACAGTAATGTTGAATTCAAAATTGAATTTAAAAATAGGAAATAGATTTTTAGATAATTAAAGCTTATTCTTGAAAAACGAATTAATGATTTTGGTGTCTTTTTTCCACTGTAGCATTATATATGTTTTTAAAATAATCTGAATATACTGAATCTGTTATTTAAGTCTCAAATCTATTACAATGAATACCAATTGTACACAGTAATGGTTTCCAGATTATTGACATCTGTAGAGTTTATTTTGCCCTTTCACCCAAAATCCCAAAATGACTATATTTTTTCTAGCCTCCAATTCCTTTCTTTCTGACACCATTATTTAAGATTCTTTGGGGAAGACTCCCTCTTTTAAAAAAAATATAAAACAAATACTGCTAGGATAAAACATACAGTGACTACACTATTTAACTCAACATTATTTTGCACAAAATTATAAAACAATAGATTATGACAAAAGAAAGAGAACACTGGTCAACATTGAGATCATTACTGACTTAAAAAGGCCCTAATCTGTAATATCTTGGTGTGCTGAACATGAATATAACCATGAAAATTTTCTATTAGCTCTCGTTTTGAAGACATTTCATATAATTCATTTTATATGTCTCACCGTAAATAAGCTTTCACTTGAGAAGTGATACTTTTCTTCTGCTTGGCAAATGTCACTTCCCCACAAATAGAGCAGAAATTGTCCACACTATTAATGCACTTTCGAGGCATTACTGTTCTATATTGTGCCTAAATGGATCAAATAATAACAGTTCTATGGAACAGTAGCTTAAACTGTCTCACACAAAGACTGAAATATTTTCAATGCTCAACCTTTCCGACAGGGCTTTCTGTAGTGCACTGCGGACGTCAGCTTACTTCAGCAGCCGCCTGGCAGTAGTATTGCTTTGCATCAGAAAATGATGCAATCAACTCTGGATGATGTGTGCATGATGGTATTATGCAATGTGATGCGATATGACATCATTCTAGGCTGATTTAGGATGTTGTTGCTGTCCTACTGGATAAATTTACACGGTGAAACATATAAAATGAATCATATGAAATATCTTCATAACGAGAGCTAATAAAAAATTTTCAGGGTTATATTCATGATCAGCACACCAAGATACTACAGATTAGGGCCTTTTTAACACTTTGTGGTCTGCTCACGTATTAGTATGTGTTTTTGTCACCAGTATCAGGTGGCCGCTCACGTATTAATATGTGTTCATCTAGTCTCCGGTTTTTCACGCCACGGTGGATTTATTTGGAACTATTAGGAGCTATTTCTTTGATCGTACTCAATCTAGAAGCTTTACACATTATTTTGGTGAAAGTGTAAGGTGCTTTATGAGAGATATTACAGGTTTTATTTAATATCCAGTAGTTCAGGAGTTGTGTGTGTTTTATTGAATGCTTATACCATTCATGCAGTGGCACAGAAAATGGCCGGCCCCAAGGGCTGGTAAATTTAAAGGGCACCGGCACATAAAGTGTTATGTCAGTAATGATCTCACTGTTGACCAGTGTTATCAGTGGACAAAATCTTAAGGAGAGTAATGATAAGTTGGAGGTACTTTAGGTGACATAAATCATAAAGTGAACCTGTGACTATGTAACACCTGATGACACAACTAACAATGACACAAAAATTGCAAAGTTCCATTCCTCTGTTCTAGGGGAGGAATAGGTTGGTCTGCAAACCTGTATAGAATTATTTATAAATAAAAGAATTCTGAGTGACTATGTTTTTGGTGGGAATGTGGCATAACATTTGGGACTCTTGGAATCCTCTTGTTTTTAATTGTCAAATATTCTAAATCATTTAGCCATCGAAATCTTTAATATCTGAAATAATAAAGTGTTAATAAAATTAGGTTTAAAATATTTCATTTCAAATGAGTAAATATAGTATTATAGTTTTTTCCTTTGTAATTGTTAGAAATGAGCATATTTCAAGGTCCAGTACTCAAATCTGGGTAAAAGTGAGGATCTATAATAAAACAAGTTTGAGAAATGAGTTAAGCATGTTCTTTTATGATAGAAATTATCAGTAACAAGTATAACTGTGTTTTGTATATAAGTGTGCTTTATATAGCTGAGTTTATTGTATTTAGAACTCTATGTGTAAGAGAAAAATTTCCAAAGGCATTTGACTTAAGAATATAGCACATAGATACTCTCCAAGGAACACATTTTGGTAAAAAGCAATTTCTACCTCATGTATAACTGATGTTCCATTTTCCATTTGAAACTTGCAGGACACATTTTTGCAGGTACCACAGCAATTATAATCACTTGGAGATGGAGTATATGCCTGGTGCTGCATATAACAATAATACATTGAATTAGCCACACAACAGCATCCATGTTTTTGGTGAATGAGTCCTGAAAGTATTTTTTAACATAACTATATGCTCTCTCCGAATACATGTAAGTAAGCATTTCTAATGTTAAATCTGAGGTTCTTCAAGTAATAACTGATTTTCTGTAACTGTGCTAGAAGTAAAGTAGATGATAATCCTTACATCTACTAGTCAAGATTCATCAAGCAGATATGACCACCTCAGGTCAAGCAAGCTACACATAAGACTTCTGGAACTCAAGGCCATCTATGAAAAAAATAAGATGTGCATTTCGTGTGTGTGTGTGTGTGTGTGTGTGTGTGTGTGTGTGCGTGTGTGTGTGTGTTACACATGAATATATTATTGAAGTACTATTAAGAACATAGGTTTAACTTATGGAGCATTCACTAGTTTTCAAATTCTATAGCTATCATTTTAAGATTAATCATTTCATTCCAGAATGACTTATAAAAAATACTTACAATATCACATTCCTTTGAGCAATTTACCATTGTAAAATTCAGCATGTGAAAGCCTGTATAGTTATTTTTTTCATCCAGACACTTCACTGAATGACAGTAGTCCCCTTCCAAATACTTAATCATGGATTGACCAGGGTTCAATACTGATACTTCTTGAAATACACACACATTGTCCTTTTCTAAGAAAAGAAAAGTGGTCATCAAGAAACCTTTCAGTTTTTTATTAACCAGTAGAAATTTTACTGAAGTCTATGTTTTCATTGCTCTATGAAAAATTTCAAAACAAAAGAAACAATGAACCAAAGCCAATGAAGATCAGATCTTCACTTTTATAAATCGTTAACAACTCAAGAATTTACTTAATGATGGATGTAGCATATTTATTCCTTAACATTAAGAAATATGAAGAGGTGTAGACCTATATCTCTAAATTATGTGCAGGGCTACAAGTCATTAATTCAATAAAAAAATACAATAAAGATTTTTACAAATAAAAAAGAAGTTTATCTGTAATCTCAACTGCAGTTTTCTATTTGAACTTTCTCCGAAAGCTGTACTTCGAAGCAGGTGCCAGAATTTTAGATCTAAGTTGGCCAAGCTACTCCTGTTCCTTCTGGAAATATAGCAGGACAAATATTAGGAGTGGCCATGCAGAGAGACAAAATCCAATTCAGTAGCAGCAGACCTATTCATGATGATATTGTGTAAAAGTTCATGATGTTTACTTGTTATTTAGAGAAAAGCTTCTCAGTTTTATTGTGCCATAAAATTAATAGTCATGTATGTCATGTTTTATGATGGAGGTAGTTGATTTAATGTGCTATTATACCTTTAAAAGGATAATGATAAAGAACTCAGCTCAGAAGCTCTTTGTGCCTTGCCAACACTAAATTAAGACTAGTCTCAAAAAAAAAAAAACCCAAAGGTTTCAACTGTTGTTCCAAAGTTTTATCTTTTATCAATCAACTAATACTTAATATTAAGATTTTTATTTCAAAGAAAAATCACTGTTATGTTTTACCAAGTTAACATCAATAATTATAAAGCAGTGAGGAAAAAAAAAACTCTCACTTTTAGATGTTGTCTACTCCTTATTTTTTTCCACTTAAATGCATTTGCTTATTTTCTAACATCACTGTTCATTTGTGTACAATACTGGATTTCTCCCCTCAGGTGTAGTCCCCGTAGTTCTTCCACCACCACAGTACCGTGAACCATCACCATAGTCCTTTGTGCTCATCTCTCCCATTTTGATGCATCTTCCTACCCTTCCCCTGTTGCCTAATCTTTAAAAATAAATATAATAAAAAGAACCCTATCATCAACTATAAATTCTGTGAAACCTCTAAAAAAATATTCATTTTTCTGTCCTGCTATCAAATTTCTAGAATATTCAGAGGCATTACAAAAGAGGAAGGTCAAAAATAATGTATTTTTATGCTCATAATTGACAAATGGCTTAAAATATGCATACATCACAAGAAAAAAGCATGCTTAATTTATCAATTGTAAATAACACATATTAATTCCATTCATTATAATTTAATAGTTAAAAAATCATAATTACCACAGCGATACTTCACACATCCACAGTCACTCTGAAAGTTATAGTCTATTGCAGTAAATTCTCCCTGTTAAAAAGATATTATTATGATGATTATTATTATATATCATATGGCTTATTTTGTGACAGTTACAAAAACACATAATGTAAGATCTAATATGTTCTCTACAGCAAGACACAAGCAGGTGCTTAATAAATATCTGATAGTGAACAAGCTTTTCTTAATCCAGTGATCATTTAATGGATGATCCCATGGAAAAAAATGACAACAATGTGGTCAAGGAACATTTAATCTCTCTAAACTTTATGTACTAAATGATGGAAGTCATAAGATGATCTGTGTGGTCTGTCCTTACTTCAAGCTATGTTGTTTGATTCTGAGTGTCCAGTGGGCAACTGGAAGTAGAGAATGCTTGAAAACCCTGTAAACTTACCATAGTGGAAATGTTGCTGATTTTCTTTATAGAGGTGGCTCAGAGGTCTGCTATTTGCAAGGCTACTATAGATTGTAAAGCAGGAGCATAAAAATATGCAGACTAATGGCACAGACTCAGCAATGAGACTGCCTTCATTCTGACCTGACTCTGCTACCTACTGGTTGTATATTCTAGGACAGATTACTCAGCCAGCCATCTCACTTCCCTCATCTGTAGAATGGGAGTAGTAACACTTTCTACCTCTAAGTTTACTGAGAACTAAATGGATCAATTATGTAAAGAACCTAGAATGAGTTAACAGAATGTTGTCAGTGAATTGTTGTTTAAACTGTCAGGAACAGTACAGACTTTTTATGAAAGGTATTTAAATAATCTATGAAAATCAAAGATTTGATATGCAAAAGCTTGTACATACTAGATGATTTGGAGCTAGTATACATCCATGTAACTATTTGTGGCATAGATCTATCCAATATCTCCAAAAGTTTCTTCACATTATTATTATTTACTACTACTACTACTACTACTACTACTACTACTACTACTATTATTTGGTAAGATCACAAACTAAGATGTACCTTTAGAAAAAAATTTGTCAATATACAATATAGGCACTATGCTGTATAGTAGAACTCTAGAACTTACTCATTTTGAATAACCATAATTTTGCATCTTGCTTTGTATGCTAAATAGTGGCATCCTACTAGGGGTTTGTTACTTCAAAAAATGTCTCATTTATTCTCCATTATAGCTATGACCTGGGGAGTCTGAATCAGATTTTTAAGGATATACATTGTTTGAGAAAGAAAAGAAAAATAAAGCCTCTTTGTGGGAAAAAAAAAAGTATTTCCCAATAAATAGGGCCAGAAATATATTATCTTTCTCAAGCCTTATAGAAATATTATGAAAGTAAATACTTAAAGAAAACAGACTTTTAAAGCACTATGGGTTAGAGCTAATGATTAAATAAATGACACCAATGTCATAATTATTTCTAAAAATTAAATCTTTGGAATTTCTGTAAGACTAGCAAGCTTATAGATAACTTTTAAGAAGGTGCAGATCATTACAATCTTATACCCTTTCCCTGCAAAAGATGCATCATTAGTACATTTCCTTGAAGAATCACTGAAGATACCTTTCAATATTAAGATAATTTTTTATCGTTTGGTGTACTTTTAAGTGAATTTAAGTATATATAAGACTAGTAGAATCAGTCATTCATAACAAAACATTGTTCTTTCCTATCTCAAATTAAACATAAAAGAATACATTATTTTAATCTACCTCAGTAGAGTTTAATGAGGATAATTCCATTAACTCTGAGAAAAATTCATATAATGAGAGAGATAAAGAAAGATAAGCTGGTTTAAATAATAGGACAAGTCAATGAAAATGTGGTCTTACCACTTCACAAGTTGGCATAACAAGGTTCTCACAGTTGCATTCTGAAAGGATAAAAGCACCATATTTATATTGATCAGAACACATTAACAAATCATAATAAAACTTTGAAATATGAAAATTAGTTACCACAATGCCAAGTCGGACAACAATGACCAGATACATTTTCTTTCAAAAGGTTCATATCTTCTGCACAGGTGAGTACTGGCTGAGGACAAAGATTTGGCTCACAAACTAAATAGAAAAATTACATGGGCAAAGATTAGCTTCATGAAATGGCCAACTCTCACCACCTACACTTAATTCATTGCCATTACTGATATAATGAGTGGCCACATATCTCCCCAATGTTGACTCTCCCCACCCATTGGTGAGAGGTTGGTGAGAATGGAAAGAATGACACCTAAGCAGGTATATCAATAGGAGTATAAGTAGGACAGCACATCAGGTGAAGAGGCCTGAGAAATGGCAGGAGTGCAATAAGAAAATGTGTGTAAAAGAATGTGAAATCACCTAGATTTCTAGAAATTCTAAGATGATGAAAAAAGTTATAACTGAACTTATTTTTTTGGACAGATATTATCCAGAAAGAGTTCTTAGAAGTACAATATTCTATATATTTAATGTATATTTTATAAGTTAGGATTCAACTAAGATCTGATAGAATAGTACACTAAAAGGGATTGGGCTCCTTAAACATTGGAGATGTCTACATATTTGAAAATAGTTTTAAAAAATACTTACCACAGTAATACTGAGGACAACATAAATGTGTGGTGTTAAGATCCACAGTGAGAAATTCGCCATCAGTGCAGAGTGGAATAGGTTCAACACAAGGTTCACAAACTAAAGGTAAATCAGAACAAAAGTCCCAGAAAGTTCCAGCTGACAAAACAATTTTTTTCAGATAACTTTATGTATGTAAAATCCTATGAAATTCATATGGAATGAAAGCTTTTCCCACATTTTCCCCTTTCTTTCTAGAAACTATGCTCACCACAAAGAGGAGAAAAACAACAAGGCTCTCCCTGTTGAACCTGAAGCATGAATTGATCTTCTCTGCATTCTGGTATTGAAATACTGGAACATCTGAGTGGGTCACATTCTGCAGAAACACAAAAGAATTTGATAATTTGTATAAAGTGAGATAATAAAACAAATTAGTGTGCTTTAGTTCTCTTTGAATTTAGTGATAAATCACTTTAAATATCTTAACCTTTAGTGAAAATATAAAATATAAAAAAATGCTATTATATATGCATATATCTACATACATAATCGCTATTTCCTGAAATGCAGATGTGTTATATATGCACAACTATAAAAAAAGATGATATCTTACCATTTGCAACAACATGGAAGAAACTGGGGGGGATTATGCCAAGTTCAATAAATCAGAAAGGAGAAAAGAAAATACCGATAATTCATTTAAATGTGGAATATATAAAAATAAAATAAAAACGAAACAGAAAAAACTAAACCAAAACAATCCCTAGAGATATCACTGCATAATTGAGGCTGCAAGAAAGGATCATGGGTGTGGGGAGAGTGGGTGTAGGAAGTAAAGTAAGTGAAGGGTTCCAATGGGTGCTTTGGTGGGGGGCACTGTAACTTACATCTGAAGAGGGGTGAGCCTATACCCCTAAATCACGAACAGTATTATAAAGCAAGGTTGCCTCAATAAAAAGCATTAAAATTAAAGAAAAATAAACCTTGTATGTATTTATATATATATAAACATATATTTACATATATATATATAAATTTATAAAGAAAATGTATATTTAAAAACTATCTTTAGCAAGACAATTACATAATCCCCATAATAAGTCATTTCCTTGTGGAAACAAAGAATGAGAATCCAGTCGACTATTCTTCTTACTTTTCCTAATTACACTGGTCAACAAATTCTTACAAAAGTCATGTTACTAAAATAAAATTAGTCATTTCCTATCAATTTATATGTGCTCAACACGAATATCACAGTCAAATTCTAATTTTGGCTCTAGTTTTTTTTTTTGTAATCTGCAATAAATTGATGTTTACATCATGAAATGCTTGCCAATGGTAATAGGCCTACAGTTAATACCTGTAAAAAATCAAGTCATAGGCTACTTCTTAGATTGCTTGTCTCTTGTACAGCTGCTCAGGAATAGAATGGATGGAAGACAGTTTCCATTGTGCAGAAACACAGCCTTAAAACCCAGTTTTGAAGAGTCTAGAAATAGTCTCCATTCTTATGGGTCATGAGTGATTTCTAAGGAATTCATGAGGCCCTCAATATCAGAACAGAATACCAGAGTACTTTGCTTTGTGAAGAAAGGCTTCAACTGCTAGTGGCACTTTTGATATCAAGTAATAGTGACATCTTCTTCAAGAAGATTCCATTGTTGGAGTCTTGATCCTAGCAATTCTGCCTTGTTCTTGGATAAGTCCAAATCACAAACCAGGTCATTTAGTTCTTCCTGTGTTAGTCTGTGTGGGCTTGATGATGCACCACAGTGAAAATCTGGATCACTGCATGCTGATGGAACAGGAGAAGAACAGGTCAGCTCACCCTTGTCCTCATCAGATGAATCAAGAGAATGTTCTGCTGGAGGTTCTGGAATAGGAAGTCCCTCACCATGTGGAACTGGTCTCAATGCAGACGGAATGTTTGAGTAGACTATTCTCGACTTCTTTTGCTTCGCTATTCCGCCAGAAAGAGGAGGAACCAAGCAGAAGTAACAGTCTTTTATGTGGTTGCTTGGCTCTCTCCAAACCATG
>PVIJ01005554.1:67218-102329 GCA_004024925.1 Scalopus aquaticus | reverse complement strand
GGTACATATACACAATGGAATACTATTCAGCATGGAAAGAAGATAAACACATGCAATTTGCAGCGACATGGATGGAATTAGAGGGGATCATACTCAGTGAAATAAGCCAGAAAGAAAGAGAAAAATATCGAATGGTTTCACTTATAACAGGACTATAGGGAGGCCGGGTGGGAGAGAGACAATCAGTGGGGGAAGGGGGGGAGGAGGGAGCCGGAGGGAGGGAAAGAAAAGGGCCCAAAATGGAATAGAAAAGAACACAAGGGACCATGGAGATGGATCATGGTGAATTGGTGGTAGGCTACCCAAGGGGAATACAAAATGTAAAAGACATAAATGACAATAAAAATATATATATATATATATATATATATATATATATATATATATATATATATATATAAAAGATAGGCCTGAATTATATGAAGAACAAATACTGGAGCTGGAGGGGAATAGGGCCAAGGAAGAGGCACAGTTCATCAACAAGAAGAAATTTCTCAGCACCTGTTGGGGCCTAGACACCACCCTTCAGTTGCAAGACCTCTGCAGGGAGGTGACCCACACCCAGGCCAGACAGCAACAGTCAGCCATGGCCTCACCTCAAGAAGCTGTGTCTATGGGAGAAGAGGGCCCAGAGAAGACTTTTGCAAGGTGAGCGAGCACAGGAGCTAAAGAGTGGAGACACACACCTCGGGCAGAAGCTGGCAAGATTGGAGGCCAAATTCCAGGCTTTTCTCTGTGGGCCTGGTGCTCCTGGGGCTCTTGCCCTGCAATTCAAGGACCCTTCCTGGGTCCTGTTGTGGTGGTCCCTGGGGGCCCAGTTCTCTGTGGCTGTGACCCACCCACACCAGGTGCTGACGCCCCATCCAGACAGGAACCTGCTGAGTTGTCTCCCAAGCTTGTTTCCATCCTCCATTCACTTTATCCTCTGACTTAATTTGATGTCACATCATTCATACTGAAGTTTCATATAGGGTTGTAATTTTAAGATAGTATTTCTAAGTAGATTGTTTAATACAATCTTTGTGAATACATAATTTCTATGTGGAACCCTCTACCACTGCATAGTGTAAGTTTCCTATGCAAAATTTCATAAAAATTCCCTATTCCTCCATCAGCAGTGATTAACAGGAGAGAGGAATTTACACTAGATTGTCTACACTTTAAGCTGGTATTAGGAATCTGTATGTATAATTTATGTAAATCTGATTGCTTTCAAAAACAATGAAAAAATAAGACATGTAAATACCACCATCTCCCACTCAAGCCCAACAGTATGTTTATTAGTGTAGCTCTGCGGTCAGAGTTCAATTTTGGCAGCAGATATTCTGCTGCCCATAGTTATTGTTTCTACATGTATTTATTTACACTGAATTTTAATAGCATATTTCTTATTCAAATATTTCTAAATTTCATGCAGTGGCAATAACTTGTCCCTATTTACACACACATTCACCCACAAAAAATTTTTTAAATAAAAAATATGTTGTTAATAGTGTCAGATAACTGTTGTAAAGAAAAGTAAAACAGGGGTAGAGATTGTACAGGAGGAGTCTCAGCTGGGGCGTTTGGCAAAGGCTTCTCTGAGGTTAAGCAAAGACCTGAAGACAGTGAGAGTAAGTCATGTGACCACCTGGGAGTAGAGCATTCCGGGGGAGCACACAGCTCCATTACCTAGGACTGCAAAACCCTTCAGGAAGAATAACATTTCTTACAGCTCATATTCTGCTCTTCAAGCATTGTGTGATGATTAAAATTATTTTTAAGACTTTTGGGGTTTCCACTTTTGCTAATAAACCTGTCAAAATTAAGACTAGAGAAAGGGTAACGTATCAGGCAAGGCCTGGCCACGACAGCACATTCTCCTTCTAAATTTTTCCCAGCCAATGTCAACAAGGTCCAATATGAATAAATATCCTTGAAACTTCATTCAAAGAAAATCAAAGTCCTATTTGTGCACTCATTCCTCCACAGCTGTGATCCGCAGGAATCCAAGATAATAGGAGGGCAAACCTGCAGACCAATATCAACAGCCAAGGTTTCTTCTCCAAACAGACTGCTGGAGGAGAGGCCAAACGCAAGGGCAGGAGAAGAGGGAGATCTCTAGGACATAAAGCCAGCCTTCCTAGTAACCCCCACCATGCTCCCAGCTGGCCAAGAACAAAACCATTAGCATGGCCTACAGATTGAAGCCATGAAGAAAAGCAGGGAGTCTTAAGAAAAATATAGAACTGCAGGTAGTGCTCAGAGCCAAGGAGATGGTGTGAGAGTTTTCAAACCTGACACTACCAAAACTGACCCTCAGCCCCTTGGGAGAGATTAGACTGATGGCATCCAGAGACCAAAGGATTCCAGCAGGCACGCCCTATTTAAGTACATTGTGACTATTAGTTTTTCTCTTACATTCGAGTAGTGAAATATAGACTTCTCTTTAAAAAAAATTTTTTAAGCAATTATGCTGTTCTTTTAATAATAAAGGTGAAAATAATAACAGTAAAAATATCATAGAAACTTTATTGGAAGTCCAACATGAATCAGTCATATACCCACTAGTAACCCCACCAGACATTTCTTTCAATGCATTTGCTTTTATGACATGTTTTCCCATCCTTGCCAAATTACTCCCTCTAGGATCAACTTATAGATGGGAAATGTTCTTTATTTAAATTCAGACATCCTGGTTTATATTGGGCTGATCTGTTACCTATCTTGCATACCATGATCCCATATTATCCAGACAAGTTTATATCTCGTGTCATATTCTAAATGGCATCTGCTACAGTAAGGTCAGTCTCCTTATTACATTAGCCACTTCTCTCCCACCTCCATCTCTCTGGTGAGCAGGTGGAATATCATATCTCTTTCCATCTATCTCCAAATCTTACCCACCTTTTCAGCCCATAATAACACTCATAAATTACTCGACCTCCCATGATCTCTTCAAACTTCAAATTCCTACAACACTGATTATCTTTACCATATGATCTGTATTGTGTACAAGTTTCAAAATGTATTCCAGTTCTACTGCAAAGGCAGGACCCATGTCTATGCTTGACCTTCCAGCAAAGCTCCCACTATACTTAGCCCAGAATTACTGAGTGACTAAGCTTACTAAATGGTCAACAATAGAACAGGGGTAAAGGGGCATATGGGAACGAGGAATAAATTCTCATACCTGTTCTGCATTTCATCAACCTGTCAGATATATACTTAGGCACCAAAAATGCATCCTCATTAACCATTAGAAAATGGTTTTGGATATCCATAAACATGAAGCCATCTGAACCTCACTTTTCAAACCTATTAGCCAGCACAGTTGAATATGTATAAATGATATCAATACTATTTCTATGATGTTCTAAAGAAGAATAACAACTATAGGCAATATTATTAATTACCTAATTTATCAGTGGAGTTAATTTGTAGATTTAATATTGTGGCTATAAAAACAGAACAAAAAATGTTTAGAAAATATATATTTTGAGTAATTTTATCTAATATATTAAACCATGAAAAAATTTAAGTGAGAATTGCTTAATAGAACACTTAAGCATGCATATTAAATGGATCACATTTGTGACTTTTAAAAAGCAGTGTTACTACTAAATGGGGAATTTATGCTGTATAATTAATATTATATGTTGCAGATTCATAAATCACTGACTTTATTAAAGGCAGGGTTATTTGGCTAAGATAAATTGAGCTATATAATTAGTAAGATTTGAGTTTAAAACTCAGTCTTCTATATGATTTAAGGAAGCTACTTAACCCAACTATCCTTCAAATTCCTCATCTAAAAATTTCTTGAGACTTCCATCTTCAAAATATTACTGTGGAGATTAAATTTTATATATGTAAAGCCCTTTGCATGGGTCCTAGTATGGGAAAGCAGTCAATAAAAGGTATGTATGTCTTATTGTTACTTTTTAATATTATTGTATCATTAAAGAAGAACATCACAAAATTATTATTCTTAGCATGTCAAGTCTGTATCAAAGTTATTACCAAGCTTATGAATTTTTTTTCAGTGGGCCATAACAAAGATAATGTTATGTCCTCTTGCTATCATTAACACTGGCTGATATCCCCCCTTGCTACCAACACAACTCTGTTAACAGCAAAGAGCCTTAATGGAGCGATATTACAGCAAGGAAGTGTCTTTTCAAGAAATTATAAACGTTATTGATCCCTTTTTTCTTCTCTTCCTCAAGATAGCTAACTGGAAGAAGGTTTGGTCCTAATGGACTGGTGGTGAAGAGAGGAATTGTTTTCTCTGAGTCAGGGAGAAGACATATCTTGATACATCACTATAAATAGAAGTTTACTTCCCTGTTAAGGAGCCTTTTAAATGGGTAGGTCTGTCCCTGAAGCAGTCTGTTATACTGGTTCTTAATATACCACCTGGAAAAATATACAGCTTTAATTAAAATTGACAGGCTCCAAGTGCAACATTGTTTAAGCAGCAACAACTGAGTTTTGTTTTCAATATGGGAGAAAACAGCAATTAGATGGAAAAAGAAATAATTTACTAACGCAATCTCCATGTGTGATTTTTTTTTTTGAGACAACTAAGAAGAAAGACAGCAAAAGCAGGGAAATGTTTATCCAAAATACTCTTTGAAATGTAGAAATCATATCTGAAGCAAAGAAAGCAAAAGGGTAGAAGAAAATTAAGTAGAACATTCCATATAACTATAATAATAATAAGATGATGATGATTTTTTAACTGCACATGGCAGAACAATTTTTAATCTTCTCATTTTCAAAGCACTATGTTATATCTCACTTTTATCACAAACATACAAGAAAAATATCTTGAAAGACCTGAGTGACCCTGCAGTGACCAAACCTAATGGCTATTCTCTGGCCTCTGGGCCTCTCAGGATTTGCTGCTGCTGATGCCTCCTCTGGAGCTTATTTTTCCCTTGGGTTGGAGACTTTCCTCATGCCCTCACACTTCTCCCATCCTTCTCCTGCTTCCTAAGTGTGCAAATCCCCTCAAAGTGTGAGCCTCTCCACCCTAGTCCTTGAGGAATGCATCACTCTCCCTGCATCTGCTATCAAATGCTGTGAAGAAGAGGCCCAGCACCACTTCCAGGCCCTCTTCTCTTCTTGAGCTTAAATCTGGACCTGTGACTCCATGGAGAAGGTGGGCTTTAAATTGGGCTCAAAGGCTGGGCAGATTCAAAATCAAAGAAGTGAAGTTGAAAAGGGAATAGCATGGATGGGACATTGACCTTGGGCAGAGTGCAGAGATGCAGAACAAGGGATGTTTGGATTAAAGTGAAGGTACTCCAGGAATTCCTAGTCCTTTTAAAAGGCTTTCCAGAAGAGGAATTTTCTGTGATCTAGGACTTTCCATTTTTCCAAATACCTGGTGGCACACTAGTGCTTACCATCCAAAGTTTAAAAGTAAGTCAAAAGACACACAAACCCTCCCCTACCTCATAAGTCTGTAGATATCAAAAAGAATATCCCAGCTCCCAAGAGACCCCATTTTCTGAAGTCTCATCTTCCTAAACATCACCCCCTTTGCTGGCTAAGTTCACCAGCAATGCCCCTGGACACAGGGAATATGATATGATATGTTCTGGAATTCCAGTTCTGAAGCAGTGGTTTCACTCCTTTTGAGTCCAACTACTGGTCTTCAAACTTTTCCTTGCAAAGACAGAGCACCTCACCACTCTCAGAATTTTGCCTTCTCAGTTTTCTTTTTTCACAGAAAAGAAGGCAAAAGGCATTTAATGGACATTTGAGTCCCACTGAGCTGTCCAAGACCCCTATTGCTATCTTTCAATGCCCACTCCACAACTTATTACAGAACTACTGATGCCAGGTCTTCAGAAGAAAGGGCCACATTAACCCTTTATTCCATTACATGGCACGAGGCATGGTCAGAACTTTCCTGAAACAAAAAAAATAATTGAACTGGATGAATTCTCTCAGTAGGTCATCCTGGATTCCAAGCTAGAAGTAATCTAACCTTCCTAACCCATGTCTTTTGTAAAAAATAGCTTATTTCCATAGAGAGACATCATGTAATACACACTTTGCAGACATGAAAAAAAAAGATATAACACTGTAATATGCTCATGTGCAAAAATAGAAAAATCATCACTCTTGGAACTATTGAATCTATTTCAAGGTCAATGGCTTAGATTCAAATTTTTGCTCTTCATCTCTTATGAGCCTATCTGACTGTACGAGCTTATGCTAAACATGATTTAATCTACGCCTCATTCCAGCTCCACTTATTTCACATGAAAAAAAATATTTTAAAAGTATTTATAGATCCTACGATCAAGGAATAGAACACAAGTACTGTTTGTCTATTTAAAATGTTATGTTCTCTAATTTGCTTTCTATTAGAGTGTGTACTTCATGAATCTATTTCAAAAATACACTTTTCCACCTGTCTTTATGACTGTCTTATCATCTTTCTTTACCAAAAGATATTTTAAGGCCTACAGTGAAAATATAATACATACACTAGTTACAAACTATAAAGAAAAAAAATCTACTGACATCTGCTTTAGATTATGATGGTAATAGTTCCAAAACTAACTAGGAAATCAGATAAAATACTAAAACATTTACTTGAAGGTATTGGAGCACTGCCAAGGTACCAGTACTTGAGAGTGCAAGAGTTTAGAGAGAAGGGAACTTTAGGGAGGTGAATCCATCTTCTGTGAGTTATTTGTTTCCTCAGGACATTTGCTGAGTCTTGTCTTTGTGATGAGCTAGAATCTGAGAAACTGTGCAGGAGGCTAAAACTAAATGATAAGAAAGTCACAAGAACCTTTGGGAATCTCACAGGGATAAAATAGAAAAAAAAAAGCCAACAACTAGGAATTGGAGCTGCCTAGTACACATTATTAGAGGGACCGAGAATCTGGAAAAAGAAAACCCTTTATTCTATTACATTGTCAGAACTTTCCTGAAACAGAAAATAATTGAACTGGATGAATTCTCCCAGTACACAAATTTTCTCAGGGGCAAATTTTCAGACTTCTCAAAGCAAGAGGCTAGAAAGTTGAACAGAAAGCTGTTGAAAATATATCGCTGCTTTCAAAACCTGATATGCTGATGAAACAAACATTCAGAAAAGTACAGAAGTATGGGGGCCATGGAAACCTCTCAGGTTTTCATCCATGAGAGCAGAATATGAACAAGGATGGAGCCCTACCAATTAGCCTTAACTAGCCTGTGAACCATGTGTCAGCCCTGTGAGTGATTAGGTTAAGGGACTCTGCCCCACTGCAGCTGCCTGTCAGAGTGTGGTGAGCACTCTTTAGAAAAGAACACAAGGGACCATGGAGATGGATCACGGGTGAATTGGTGGTGGGCTACCCAAGGGGAATACAAAATGTAAAAGACATAAATAACAATAAAAATATATATTAAAAAATAAATAAATAAAAAATAAATAAAAAAATAAAAAGTTAACTCTATCTGGGCCTCCATGGTGGCGCAGCAGTTGAGCGCTGCACTGTGGAGCTGTTGGCAATGCGGGTTCGACGCCCAGCCGGGGAGAGTCCCACATGGTGCGGCAGACCTCTCCTGCCTCGCCCGCTGCTCCCCTCAGTAGTGTACTTCTTCTCTGCCTGTTCTGCTCCCCACTCTGTCTCTGGTGAGCCCTCTCCCCGCCCCACACCTCTGGCCTGTACCCCAGCTTGTATGTGTAAATAAATAAATCTTAAAAAAAAAAAAAAAAGTTAACTCTATCCTAAGTCTCCATAGCTTTTATGAGCAATGTTTGGCATTCAATCAAAAACCACCAGGCATACCAAAAAAGAGAAACAAGAGAAAAAAACAGACAATAGAGAAAAATCCACACATGTTCCTGTTATTGGAGTTACCCAGGCACATATTTTTAAAATAACTATGATTAATATGCTTTTAAAACTATAGGCAATATCAGAATTTCACCAGAGAACTGTAATAAACTTTTTGAAGACCATCAAACAGAAATTCTGAAACTAAAAATATTATAATTGAAACTCGGAACTCAAAAAGATAGATTTCACACAAGATTGGATACAATAAAGGAAAGAATTCATGAGCAAAAAGACGAATAAATATAAAATATCTAGGCTAAATCACAGACAGCAAAACAGATGGAAAGTATAGAAAAGAGTTTAACAAAAATATGGCAGACCGTGAAAAAGTATGACACATTTGTAATTGAGTCTCAGAAGAGAATTGATAGAGAGAGACATAAAATATATTTAAATAGATAGTAGCTGAAAGTGGACTAAAACTTCTGAAATATAGCAAACAGTTTCAAGAAGAGTTACAATCACCTACCACGATTAATATAATAAAATCATAATCATAATATAATAAAATCATAAAGACATCAGAGTAAGATTGATGAAAAACGAAGGCAAAAAGAAAATATTGAAAGAAACCAAGTGGATGGGGAAGCTGCAATAAGGAGTAGCACGAAGACTGACAGGTGAGTTTTCAGAAGAAAAATGAAGAAACGAGGAAGTCGGTGAATAAAGAAAAGCTACTGTTAATGCACTGACAAAAATAACTGGCAATATAGACCCCAACACACTGAAAATATCTTTAAAAAATTAAGATGAAATAAAATATTTTTCAGACAAAGATTGTATTAGTCAATAGTAGGCTGGCATTAAGAGATATATACTAAAGGAATTTGTCCAGGCAGAAAGTAAAAAGTGATCACAGATGAAAATAAAGCCATAATGTAGGAAGGAATAAAGCACATCAGTAATGGAAAATTTGGGAAATAAAAATGAATGTCGACAGGAAAGCAACCATAATAATGTCTTATGGAATTTAGGTATATATTTAATATATATCTGATACATAAAATTTCAAATTTATTTACTATATGTTTTTATTGTTTATAATTATGTATATTATATATGCATATCATACTGCATATTAAAATTGACATGTGCAACATTATACCATAAATGTACTATATTATATATATTATATTATATATCTATATAATAATGCATATATTTCTATACATACATAAACTAAACTTATAGAGTAAAACAAATTTTATATAGATAGTATCAAAATATCTTGACAATCACAGTGCAAAAGAGGGGAGTAAAAATTTATCAGCATTATTTGGGAAAGGTTATGATTATAACAAATCAACCTATTAACCTATTAATGAGTTAAATAAAGCAAGCCACTGGAAACTAGTAACAAAGTGAAATTTCCCTAATCTCAATAAAAATGTCTACAAAACAACCCATGGTACACATCAAACTTTGTCATGGAATACCCAAAGCTTTCCTTTTGCTATTGTGAATGAGACAAAAATGTTGGCCATCACCACTTCCACCCAACTTTGTGCTGGTGGACCTAGCAAGAAAAATAGAGTATATAGTATTGAGGAGAAGAATAAAACTATCGTTATTTTCAGGTGATCTTATTGCAGAAAAAGACCCAAAATCTAACTATCAGAATGATGAGAAACCATCAGAAATAAGTGACCTTTCTAAGTTTACTGGACACCAGGTCACTATATAAAAATCAATTGTGGAATGGAACTTACAATCACAATGAAATACCACTAAATATCTATTGCTAAAATGGAACAAAAATGAGTACGTAAAATGTTGACAATGATACAAAGCAACAAGAATCCTCATACACAGTAGTGAAACTGTAAATTTGTACAACTACTTTGAAAAACTGCTCAACAGCATCTAATGAAGTCTTCTATATCCATATCCAGTGAACCAGCGATTCTATACAATAGAAATGCACACATATGTGCATCCCTCCCCACCCACCATCATGTGCAATAGCTAAAAACTAGAAATCTAGTTTTATTTGTCTACCTACAGTAGTGTAGATCAATAAATAGTGGTGCATTGTTACAGTGGGATATCATACAACCATGCAAACGGCTCAGTTTCACATGGATGAATGTCACAAATAAAATGTTGAATTGAGATGCCACAAACAAAAAGAATATACACTATAATTCCACTTATATAAAGTTAAAAATTAAAGGCAAAACAAACCTAAGTTGATGAAACTCAGAGTAGTGATTATGTTTGGTGAGTTCTGAGGGACTTCAAGAGGGACACTTTTGAAGGTGCTGGCAGCATTCTCTGTATCTATGGAGTTGGTTGGTGGTTACATGGGTGTGTTCCCCTTATAAAAATATATTGAGTGATACTTTTATGATCTCTGTATTTTTATGTATGAGTGCTACCCTTCAGTAAAAATTTATAAACAACGTCAACAGAAGGAACCAATCCGTTAGTGAATATCTTCTATGTGTAAGAGATTCTGATATGATGTAAGGAAAATGCAAGATGTTTCCAATCAAGTAGGTTAATAAGCTGGCTGGGAATTGTATAAGCATGTGAAATATGAGAGAGAACACAGAACAGGGAGGAAGTGAATGGACATCTGCAATTAGAGCTCTAACATGTGGAGGCCACAGAGACCCCACGACATGTGTGCATTTTGAGTCTGCACTTTCTCTAAGAGAACTAGGAATCATGTAGAGAGAACCACGTAGTTGACCCTCAGGTTCCTATAAGTGGATTTTGCCCCTTTGGTCATTTGGTGTATTCCTTCCCCTTTGTCGGGTGGGACAAAATTTACCACCCTCTCTGGAAGAGCAATAGCGATATGGAGCCTGGATTAAGAAATAAGACCAAACTGGATTCAAATCTTGCCCCCCACCACCATAATGTAAGACTTTTAGCAAATTAATTAGCAGTCCCAGACAGTACAATAGGGAAGCAGTAGTCCCTAACTTTGGGCCTCACTGTGAATATCAAATGATCTGAAGCAGGTAAACTTTTGACCAACGCGTTTGGCACACAGGAAGTTCTTAAGAAGCATAAGCTATTATTCACCAGCTCCAGGTCATAATTTGGGAAGAAATGAGTAGCATATGAGATCCCCTGTCCCCAAGAAGCTTACATGCAAGGAAGCAACTAGCCACATGAAGTCTGATAAAGCTGAGCTATGAGCATGGGGCAGGGAGCAATTTGTTCTGGTTATGGCAATCAGAAGAGATAACATTTGAGTATCAAAGATGTACAGAAAAATGTCTTGCCAAGAAAATGCTGTGGCAAGAAGGAGTTGGGGAGCAGAGAAATAGGAAAGAAAGTGCATCTGTTTAGGGCCTCACCGGTGGTACAAGGGGTTAAGTCTCAGCACTATGAAGCTATCAGCAGTCACTGTAGCAGGAGTTCCACCCTCTGGCCAGGGAGCTAACCCACACAGCACAGCAGACCTCTCCTGACTCACCAGCGACTCTCCTCAGCAGTGTATTTCAGTATATCTGCCTGTTCTGCTCCCCACTCTGTCTCTGGTGAATCCTCTCACCACCCACCCTCACCTCTGGCATACACCCTGGCTCTTGTATGCATAAATAAATAAATCTTTAAAAAAACAAAGAAAGAACACATGCATCTGTCTAAAAGGAACAACATGAACCATGCAATAAAACTATAAAAACTGGGCCTTATTTGGAAAACAACAGTGTGGTTCAACATTAAATAGAAATTAATTTAAAAATAGAGATAAATCAATTAACATATTAACAATTATCTAGTACATTTCAGAGGCAAGTAAAAAATATTTTTTAGATATCTGCTGGTTTAAACATTCTGGTTTTGTCATTGTTATCCATCAATCAGCTGCCCAAAAGGGCAATGGGTTATTTCTCTGTCAGTTAAGGACGATGATTTCTGTAGCCATACGCTGAAAAGATAACAAAGAACCTGGTGGTCAATTTTAAAGACCTATTACAGGGTTTTAATTATTTCGACTTACAGGACAGGTTTAGATTTAGAAGTAAGTACTGAATTATCTGAAATGTGGCCCACTAGACACTGCCTTCATGCCACAGAGATCGGGCAGAAGCTGAGAAACCAAGGGGAAAACAAACATGATCTACTAAGCATTAAAGTGAGGGGCTCCTCTGCAGGCACACACTGAAGCACCTCTCTGTCTGGTAGTTCTTAGTTGCCATTAACTCTCACCAAACGCCCGAGTGTATGACCTAGTTTGCATTGATGGTGCGCTCCAAATGGGAAACCCAATCTCCTGTGTGGCCTTGGAGAGTATCACAGAACCACCAACTTTGGAGAGGGGGAAGTTAGTGCCCTAAGCACAGAGCTGAAGTAGGATGAAAGGTAAGGGATGGAAGGAAAAGAAGGCAGGGAGATAAAGGGGAGAGCAGAGACCTGATTCAAAGACTATTCACAGGTCTTCCTACGGTTCTTTTATAAGTTGGCCAGCTCTCTGTAAGACCCTGTGGATAAATTAGTGTTTCCTGCCGCTAGGGGTTCAAATTCTAAGTGGTTAGATAGAAACAATTAGGGCACAACATGGCACACGCTGCAATAAAGATGGGTACCATATACAATGGGAAGAAAAGGACAATCAAATCTTCTAGACAGTCAACCAGGGAGAAGAAATGCCACTGGAGCTGGTGCTTAAAGGGTGAACAGGAGTTTAACCATCAGAAAGAGCAAGGTGTGCAAAGATCCAGAAGAATGCAAGTGTGCTCTGTGTTGGTCCCAGGAACATCACTGGTATTATATCGCCAGTTTCTTGGAGGGTAGGGAAGGTCATCATACCCCTGTTGGAAATAGCTACATGATCCAGAATCATGTGACTAACTTGGGATAGTAAGGATGTAGGGCTTAGTAGGCAGAGCTATTTATCAGAAATACAAAGAAGTCCTTTATTCTTTTTGTGTCTGCCAACTCCTTCTGTGTCCTCAGAAACCTCATCAGTCTCCTTGGACAAGCACTAGAGAGAAACCCTGATAGTTCGAAAAGCTCATTCCTGGAACCTTAAGGTTTGAGTAATCTTAAGATTATGAAACATTTCCATTGGTCAAATTTTGGAAATATTTCTAAATATTCTCTACTCGGAAAGTCAGTGCATACATTTGATATATAAACTGGTATCACTGGACTTGAAAATTAAGGTGATTGTTTACTGAAAAGTGCAGAAGCCTAATTGTCTGTCAATGAGAGAGGAAGCAGTAAGGCCAACCTGACACCCTTATTGCTAAGAAGATCCCATATTCTCATGAGACATTTCAGAGACCAGTAAGATGAAATGAGTTTTTTGAAATTACAGGTGATTTTTAAAGACTGGAAGTCATTAATATTTGATGCTTTTTACCCCTGCTATAGAATTTTTAATTATATAAGGTTTTATTGTAATCAAATTATTTTGAACTTGCAAATGAATGTCAAAAATATGACATTCCATAAAATGACATTTTAGAATTCTGCTAGTTTTAAAATATTAGACATCAATTCAAAACTGTTCTGAGTTAGGGAATAGTTCTATATTTCAAAAAATGAAAAATATATCCCTAAAAGGTAAAGGGAAAAATTCTAAGAAGAGTATTCATGAGCTTTTAGTACATGATAGTTAAAAGAGGATTTAAAGAGAGAAATTCTAAGAAATGCTTTGATATTTTAACACATAATATTAGGCTACATTCTGTCATCAGCAATGCCGTGACCTTGCAAAGTGGAAAAAGACATCAGATAAACCACAAGAGTGACATCTTGTAGGATCACCTCTAAGTAATTTAGACTCCAGGAAGCTGCAAAGAAGTCTTGAGATCTTCGTTTACACTGCACCAAGCAAAATTTGGAGGGTGTGAGAAGGACAAAAACTTAATTCTTATGCAAAAGAGAAAAAAACCTGTTATGATAGTTTAGCCTCTTTCACCCCATTATTTTAGGAATTCCTCTTGTGAAACTTGGACTATAACTCTCCTGACTTTCTCAGAATTGAAGATGACAAAAATAGCCTTTAATTAACCAGCTGCAAAGTATGATAATGGCTTTTCTTCACCTTTGGGCAATTGCCTTGCGCTGGTCTGACAGATCTCCAAGGTCATTCCACAGTCTCATGAAAGAATAATTTGTTTACTGCCAGTTTTTAAAATCTTTATGTTCAAGTAACAAGGATGGAGCCTGGGGTGTGAAACGTAAGGACCTGGCACCTGAGAACCAGCAGATTTGCCCAAAGGTCCCTGACCCGATTGAAGTGTGTCCTGGCCTGTAAACAGGTCAGATTGACATTAGGCATGTATTTACAAAGCGCAGCCCTGAGTGGGTCCATTATGCCTGTCTAATGGAACTGCATTCCTCTAAGTGCTTTTTAAGTTGTGTGCACTGCACAGCCAATATCCCTCCAGGGCACTCGGAGGCTGGACTGCCATAAATAGCAGGCTTGCCCATCCCCCAGGGCTATCCTGGGCTGTGTAAGTACACTGAGACAGAAGGTACTAGTCAGCCTGTCTTCTGTCACCATTTTGTCCATTTGTCAGAGCGTGTTACCCTCATTTATTCAATTTCTTATAAATTGGAGAGCAGAGAACAAACTAACGTCACCATCCTACCTGCAGCTGACTACCCATCCTTTGAATCTCTTCAGCTTCTTCCATGGGTTGCCTACCTGCCATCCACTCACACTGTGCCAGGAACTTCCTGTGCTAATTTAAACTGCCCACACTCCTACCCCAACTAGTTAATTACTGCCACCATTTTACGATGAGAAAACCTATTCAAAGGAATGGTATAAATGCCCAGAGTCATAGAAAAAGTATCTTTAACCACATTGTGCCGAGGAGAAAATTTAGCTTTTTTTTTTAATTTATTTTTTTTTTTACATACAAGCTGGGGTACAGGCCAGAGGCGTGGGGCGGCGAGAGGGTTCACCAGAGACAGAGTGGGGAGCAGAACAGGCAGATCAGAAGTACACTGCTGAGGGGAGCAGCGGGTGAGGCAGGAGAGGTCTGCCCCACCATGTGGGATTCTCCCTGGCTGGGCGTCGAACTCGCGTCGCCACTGCTGCCGACAGCTCCACAGCGCAGCGCTCAACCGCTGCGCCACCGGGGAGGCCCGAAAATTTAGCTTTGAGAAGTTAGTAGTGGAAGAGTAGCCTCACAGCTCCTGGTTCTCTGTAACGAGGGCGCCCAGTTACAGAGACTCATGAGCCTGGGATATGCCACTGCAGCGAGGTTTGATGACCAACCTGACATGGCCAAGTTTGGATTTTAGGAGAGAAAGGAGAAAATACCCATGACAGTTTTGGAGACGCTCGGGTAAGGTTTGATCCTGGCGAAAACTGGCCAGTACCATTCAACCCTGCTGTGCAACTCTGGGATAAGATAGCACAGGGCAGGTTGGATGTACTACCTGGGTTTGTGTTTTAAATCCCAAGCTGGTTTTGAAAACAAACCAATCAGGTTCACGTTCTCACTGGCATAAACTAGGTTCAAGCTTGCACTGGCACCAATTAAGCATTGGAAACAGCTGGTTTGGAAAATGCATCAATCAAGTTTGAAAGGCAGATGCCCCGAAGGTGGACATAAGCTGAAGCTTTGGTCAGCTTGAGGAGGCTTCAGAAAGGTGTCACAGAGACTCATCCAGAGACTCAGCTTCAGAGAGAGACCCAAAGACCGAGCTTCGGGGGCAGACTGCTTCACTACCTCTTGAGAAGACCTTCCATGCAAGCCCTCATGGACCTTTAAGACGTTTGCTTCAGCTTCATTCATTGAGAGAACTTCACTTCAGCTGCCTTCCAGTAGTGCTACTGACCTATACCCCACATCTCTAAAGGCTGTAAATACTGGTGCCATCATCCTCTGGCACTGCCCCTGAGAGCTGTCCGTCCAGCATCTGGCACTGACCAGCCAGATCTTTGGATCGCTGCTATGCTACTGCAGCAACAGCCTCAGCAGCACCACCTCTGACTACCTCCAGCCGCCGCAGAATAGTTGGGCCCTGGTTCACCACTTACCAGTATGCCACGAGTTTCAGGTTCTCCTAGAGGGATAACACTATCTTCCATGAACTGCTTTGGATTTGGACTACTGGACACTGTGGACACTTCCGGGGTAGGACAGCCAGCCATTTGTGACCTTAAAAACATCTTCCTTTTTCCCAACCACCCCTTTATAAAGACTGTTGTTGCACCATGAGCTTGAGTTTTGTTTTACAGTTGTGAGTGCACCAGTGAGAACCCACAAGCCATGAAAGCCCCCCAAACATTGCTCAGTTGCAGTAACTCTCCCTAGGTTGCAAGCTTAGTAAGTGATGCAGCTGGAGTCAGGTCTGTCTGACATTCAAGCCAGACTGCTTCCTCTGAAGACATTTTGGTTTTGCATCTTCGAACCTACTGGGACTCAGAAGGATAATTAGGACAATGAAATCCCCATTTTACAAATAAGACTTTTAACTACCTAAGGGTAAACAGTGGTCAGCAAAGAATAACCCAGTTTAGGACTGTTATCACAGGACTCCCTCCCCTACATACCTGAATGAACGCTCCCCTGATTTCACTTAAAAGTTATAAATGTTGAAAAAGGCTAATTGTGGTATGATAAAAGTCAGTAACAATCAAAATGTGACTTTAGAGTAATCCTAACCCATTAAAAATAATCTTTATCCTCTATTTATTTTTCATTAGCTATCAGAATTTCACAAAATCATTCATCATTTTTCCTTTCCTGTGACAAGTTAATTTTCTAAGATCCTCTACCTTCATGAAAAGCAGCAGTTTTTTCAGCAAGTGATAATAGATTTTTTTCCAACTATAAATTTGTCTATGTGTATGGCTTTTATATACATATATACCATATGCATGTATCTTTAGTATTTTCACAGCCAGACTACAGAATTTTCCCATCAAATTCAAATGCCTTTCAATTCTATCACAGAAATGTCTAACACTAATAATAGTAGAAGTAATATTAATCAAAATGTAATATTCTCAAAAAGTATTTGTTGCATAAATTATTTGTTTAGCATCCCCTATGATTAAAAATAGATTTCTAGTAAGTAAAGCTTTCATTTGCATTTAGTCACTGGGCTTTTGTGATTTACAATGCATTAAACATATGTAAAATGCTCTAAAATGTGATATCTGCCAATAAAAAAATGTGCCTTATAACTTGGGAAAGGGGAAAATCTTTCTAGAAAAAAAAGATACTCAGAATATCTGAGTATTCTTGAGAAATACTGAGATTTAAAACATACACAGCATACTCAGACCGAGAAAGCAGGCAGTAGTCCATTTTACAAATATAAAGTGAAATAGACCAATGGATTTGATTCCACTACATTAGTAGTGAAATGTGAGGACAAGAGAAATCCATCGTTACCTCCCCCAGGAAACTTTATTTCAAGGAATCCAATTAATCAATCCATCCATCCAATAGTAGTATGTACAGCCAGTGTTCTCTGATTATCTTTCTCTTAAACTGTGCAGAAACACAATTTTGGTGCATTGAATACTTCTATGAGATCCCAAATTTCATAGCCTCCAGATAAAGCGAACAGAGAATCCTAGGTCCTAGATCAATATTTGTGTAATGCTCTTGGTGAACTCCAAAAGAAAAGATAAAGAGGGTTTATTTCCAAGCCTGACAACACAACAAACCATATATGTTTTCCTATTGGTAATTCATAAAACAAGACTCACCATGATGCAGAGAAGCCCTGTTTACTAATGAATCCTTTTATCAATGTTTTATTGTGTGGTGGGTCAATAAAAAGGCAGCATAAAAATAAATTAACTGAGGTTATGAGGTCTTCCTTTCTGAAATAGTATTCCACAAAAGGTTTAACAGTATTCCACAAAAGGTTTTGTGTCTCTCCCTGAATAAGCAGTTTCCATCGTGTGGAGGAGCTGGCTTCTGCAGAGAGGCTGCTTCCTGTGCCTGCGGTTTCAAGACAAATAGGGGAATGTGCTTGGTGGGATAACTGACCATCTTCTCAGGCAACCACAGACCAAAAACCAAAATGGAACTTGCTCCATCAATGTGAAGCAAAAACACGTCCGCTAGGCATTTGGGGGCTGCACTTGCAGGCTTTGCAGGAGCAGATCGCTCTACTGCGCTTTGAACATAGCAATTTGCACATTGAATAAGGGCTGTGTCACTGTCTGGTCCACAAAGCTCATTCATTCTGTCACAGGTGCTGAGATCTACAGAAAATGTCTCGGCACAAATGTCCAAAAATTGTTCTGCAAGACCCTCACCAAGCTTCCCATTCATTTTTGGACTTTACCCTTCAGGATTTCCCCAAACCCTCAAATCATTTCCAACTTCAATGATTTGCAGGATATTCACCATTTGCTGCTTCACACTATTCACAGTCTTGGTGCATTCACGGTTCTTAGCAGTGTTCTGGTCACTCTCATCCATTCACAGTCCCCAAGCCAAAGCCCCCAACTATCATTTAGGCAAATCATGCTAAACATCCCTATCAGGAGTCATCTCAAAACTTTGACCTGAGAAATGAGAAACAGGCTTGAGCCCTAAAAGAATGATCCACTGTGATCCTGAAAATGAAGCCAATACCCAGGTGAGAGACGGAGAAATAATGGGACCTCGTGGTTTATTTTGAGCCTTAAATCTAGTAACTCCAAAGTCAGCCTAAATCTTGAACTTTCAAGTTTCATGAGACAGAAAGTTCCTATTTTTCACCTGAGTCAATTTGAGTTGCGTTTTCTTTACTTGGAACTTGAGATAGCTAATTGTATGTGTCAACTCAATTGGGCTAAGATAGTCATAAAAATATTATTTCTGTTAAAGTTTTCCCAGAAGATAATGCATTTGAATCTGTCATCTGAGTAAAGCAGATAACCTGCACCAACGTAGGTGGGCATC
This sequence comes from Scalopus aquaticus, assembly GCA_004024925.1. Taxonomy (NCBI): domain Eukaryota; kingdom Metazoa; phylum Chordata; class Mammalia; order Eulipotyphla; family Talpidae; genus Scalopus; species Scalopus aquaticus. The sequence continues at coordinate 83,659 of PVIJ01005554.1, read as the reverse complement.
AAAAAGGACCTAAGTAGAACAAAAAGGCAGAGGAAAAACCTTTTTTTTTTTTCTTGAGCTGGAATATTCATCTTCTCAGGCCCCAAGCATCATTGCTTTTTCTTGGTCCTTCAGACTCAGAGAAGGACTTTTACCATTGAACTCCCAATTCTCCTGCATTTGGACCCAGACTTACACCACTGACTTCCTTATTCTCACATGTCCAGATTTGGCCAGAATTACACCAGCTTTCCCATTTCTCCAGATTGCAGATAGGAGATAATGGGGTTTGTTGGCCTTCAAAACTATATAAGCCAATCCCTATAGTAAATATCCTCTTATGTATACATATACATAGATAGATGATTGATAGGTGAATGAGTAGATAGAAAAGGAGATATAGAGATAGATGATATAGTTAGGTGATAGAGATATGGGGATTGAGGTATAGAAATAGATGATAGAGTATGTGGTTATGACTCAAAAATGTGCTGCTTTATTGATTTTCTGGACTGTTCCTTTTGATACTGAAATTATAAAATAGCATAAATTCATGGTGACATGCCACACCGAATTTGTGGCTCCATAAATGTGATGCTCTTAAGTCAGGCTCTTATTCTCATCAAGTCCTGAGTTCTGAATTCTTAATACCATATTTCTATTTTGAAGTCTCCTAATATTTTCTTATTATGTGTAAGTAATCAAATCTCCTGAACTTCAAAATGCAGGTATATAAGGATTACCTATAAAATCCTGGTCATATGGTCACTCTTTTCCATAGGTGGGGAAGTTATATGCACTGATTTCTGTAAATATCCTCAGGTAGTTTGTTTCATAGAATATTTACCCAGTAGAATAATAATACTTTCCCTCCTAATTCTAGGACTGCTCAATGCCTCAACAGGTTGCAAACTTATTTCCACAATTACATATTAAGAAGTTACTCTAAATATTTAAAATCTGTGTGTGTGTGTGTGTGTGTGTGTGTGTGTGTGTGTGTGTGTGTGTTGAGTGAGTGAGAGAGAGAGAGAGAGAGAGAGAGAGAGAGAGAGAATAACATGAGACCACTGAAGCAACCACATACTCACCTTGGTCAGAAAAGCATCCCATTCACCATCCCCACATTCAAAACCCACTGGAAACTACAGTATTGTTAATCTTTTGTTTTTTTTAGTTTGTGTGTCAGACAATATTTTGAGGAATTGAAGCTACAGTAGTGAACAAGATAGCTAGGTTTCCAGCTCTAAAGAGTTTATACTCCGGTAAAGATTTGCTTACAACAAGTAAATAAATAAACATGATTAAGATTATTTCAGATCATGTCAAGTATTATGACAAAAATAAAGCAGTATGATATGAAAGAGATTATGAAGAATTGGGGGGAGGGGGATTTCACTAGAGTGGTCAGTTTTGAACTATGATGTGCTACTTGCCCCCATCTGAAAACATATGTACGAATGGGTTCATAGTTATCTTTCCTTTGACTCCCAGTCAAAAGATTTTCCTCAATTCAGAGTAAGGGTTATAGAACATCACTGGAAATTACCTGATTTCTCTTTTTTCTCCCTAGGCTTTCTTTCCTATCCCTGGGAGAGGCCCTTTTTCTTCCTAGGAAGGCCTCTCAGATGCCCATCCTGTGTAATTCTGAATTTTAGAATTGATCCTACATTTTAAAATACCCATTGTACCTTTGATCAGCTCTTCCACACATGGGCAGTTAAGTTTAAAGTAGACAGCCAAACTCTGAGGAACACAGCTGTGATAAGCTGAACTCCTATGGGATGTGTTTGTGTGTTTGTGGGTCTTCTATCAGTGCAGCCGTAGATGTGGTACCCTGGGCTAAGCACTCCTGAAGTTATAAATATCTACCTTCGCGCAAGACTGTGCACATGGGCTATTTAGAACACCAGTGCCCTCTTATGGATGAGTTGTGAAGCATCTTCAAAGGACTTGCACACCCTACTTCTCTCCAAGATAGAGCTAGCACAACACATAATGCCTCTCAGCCACTGTCCTCTTTCTCTAGATGCCTGGAAGGTCACAGTGGGCTGTCAGAAGCAACTGACCCAGCCCATGCCTTCATTCCCCCATCAAAGAAAAGAATTTACCACCGCAAATTACCAGGTATCTCACTCCTGAAATTGCCATCTTTATGTATCATTTTTAAAGTTCTTATTCCAACCAAATATGGATCTTCCTAAGACAATTCATTTTCATAAGTTACAAGTCATTGGTAAACTTTTATGAAGTTGGTGAACATTTATGAACAAAGTACCCTTCCTTACTAAGGGGCTTTGACCTTAGACAAAAGGAAAGACCTCCTTAAGGTCACTGGGAAATTCAGTGGGGATGGTTCAGAAAGAGAGGACGTATCCTAAATATGAACTTGATTTACTAGACTCTTGTATACTATCTTTGTCAATGTTCACACAAAGAAGAAAATGCATGAACTATTATTGCTTTGATTATACTTTTCAGGTGAGGAAATCATTCGTGACACCAAAGAACCTGGTATATATGGTCAATGTTAAGGAAAGCAGTCCCTTTTTCATTATGCTATTGCACATAAATACAGTAGTTATCCCAAGAAGAAATCTGCACTCATGGGGTCACTTTCCTTTAGTAACTGACAGGCAAGTGGGAAAATGCAGGACAGAAAAAGTGAGTAGAAAGGAAAGCAGAACCAAGTACCACCATTTCTCATGTATGAAATCAATCTGAATGTTTATACAATTCCAATTTTTAATTCAACAATTTAAGAAAACTTAGGTTTTTAATTAACAAAGGACATTTACACCAGGACCTACAGTGTCTTCTTGTAAGTGAAAGTTCAGTTTTCTTAATAAGCATGTTTGCTAAAGACATTACTCACTTTGATCAAAATTTAAGCTATCTCCTAACCCCATCATGAAACAGGCATCCATCGCATCAGTACAACTAATGCATTTTGCACATCTTGAAAATGCAGTTAAAGGAAGTCAGTGTCTCCTTATATAATCAAAAGTCTAGAGTTGCTAGATCAGAAGCCAGGGTACACTAAGCACGATGTTATTGTTACCACCACTGTTATTCTCTTTATCGTTATTGGAGAATGTGGTAATACACATTGGCGGGAGGAGGCTTTAATAGATTTTTGTATGGCCAGGAATACTTACCTTCAGGAGAAGACAAGAAAGTATCTGGGTTTTTCTCCTCATCTAGTTGGAAGGTATGTTCTTTTTTCTTAAAGAGTGAGAGCATGAGAATTCAGTTAACTATTTGTTCTCATAGACACACTGGCTGCTTGGCAGGAAGACCTTGCTTGGAAGCGTCCCAGTAGCGATAGAAAAGCCAATTTAGGATGGAAAAATATAGTAGGAAATCTACCTTATGGATAATTTATAGGCGAGTAACTGAGATTACCCAAGCATACGTTCCTTGAGAAGCTTATTTTGAATGACAACATATTCATCAGAAAAATTCCTACAAGACCCCTGATAATAATGTAGTAATTAGAGGGATTAAGTTCCCCAAGGAACATAGTTGGCAAGTAACAGCACCCAAATCCAGGTTCCTAATCCAACACAATTTTAGAGATCTTCATTACTGCGTTGTCTCCCCGAGACAGACCACCGAGACTCTGGCCGAGTCTCAGGGACATAACCAATTACTGTTTGCTGATTACAGTCATTTGTTCTGGTTTGCTATGGGTCACCTTGTTGGGGTGGTCCAGGGCAGGTGAGCTTTGTCACCCTTGGGCCCTTGGGGTAAGCAGTTTGAGGAAGGGCTCAACTCTACCTCCTTATTCCCAGCACCACCCCAGCGGGAGGAGAAAAATGCCTGCTCAGTACAGTGGTCTGAACTCCTGAAGAAGGGAGCTGCTGGAAAGTGGGTGAAGCTGAGTGAGTGGCCATTTTGTGAGCCTTTAAAAAGGAACAATACATGTGGACTTGCTCTATTTTTCACCAGAGCTGCTGAGGAAGGCAGCTGCCCTGCTGGGCAGTGGATACTGCCCCCTCTCCCAGGGCTGCGGAGCCTCCTGACCTCAGCAACTACGAGCCTCTGTAACAACACTTGCACCATTGGTCAGTAACTGAACCTGCCTCCTCTCCCACTATCTGCCAGTCTCCCCTACTCTCTACCCTGTGAGTCTAAGTATTTTTTTCTTTTTCTGCACCCAAAGACCCTTTTGTTTGCATTTGTGGTGGCAGGTGGCCAGACCCAAAACCAGTCAGAGAGTTCTGACTCAATAACAGTTTTTAGATCCTTTTCCAGGTAACAGTGAAATGTTTTGTTGTCAATCACATAGCTCAGCTAGATTGCCTAACTGTATCCCACAATTCTCATTGTTATGTGACCAATGCACAGGTAGGTCATGACTTTGATCATGTGTCACAATTAAAAGTCAAGTCAGTCCTGACTGGTACGAGTCAGCCTTGATTGACATCAACATCTCACAACTGAGTAACGTATTGGTTCTTCTTTAAAAGTTTCATAGAACCCTGACTTTCACACCTAAACAGATCAGGACTTCTTTCAAAGAGTCACTGTGGGAAGCTAGAGCTCCTGTCCACTTTGCCTCCCTTGTCACAGATCACTCATCACCATGAGAGTGTATCACATGAAGCCAACTGGTATGCTTCACTATGGGAGAGAAAGCGCTCCAGGACACTTGAAGGCAGCAGCCTCATCTGGGCGCTGGGATTCCACTGGGGGACAATATAAAGTCCCTTCCTTCAGGAATTTGCACCAGCAATTGATACTCATTTAGGCCCTCAAGTTGTAGACTATAAAGGACACTGTCGTCAATTTAAAATTCTTTTCAGTAAATTCAAGCTGGTATCTATTTTACATATAAGAACTCAATTTCTTCTCTGAAGTGGGAAGTTTTCAGTTTACAGACCTAAGAGATGAACTAGATAATGATAGCCTACTAAAGCTGTGTGAAATGTAGCGCTATATGCAAATTTGGCCTTTTCCTCTATTGTTTACACACCTAATCTCTCCTTTTTCCTTCATTGTCTGGATGCCCACCCCTTTCCCATTCGTCTTTGGATTAATAGGTCAAAGAAAGAACATGGAATTAATATCTGCCAGGAGCTCTGAATTATAGTTCTGGAGAAAGTGGCTGTGGGAAAGCAGGACGCCCATGATCTGCTTTACTCCCTGCCAGCAGGACTCTGGTTAAGGGAGACTTGATTCTGGCATTTCCTCTTGTTTCACAAAAGGGAAATAAGGAAGTGTACATTCAAACATGTATTTACTGTCTCAAGAGAAAGCTCCCTGTCTCCCACAGCTGCCTGTCAAGCCCCAGAAGGTTACAGGGTCAATGATTATCATCTCTATATTCAGACACTTTGACATCTAGGAATATGCTGACCTTGAAGATCGAACCAAGTCATTCCTAACAGATGTTAATTTGATTGCTCAGTTCTGACCTCTCCTGAGGTCTGGCTTTTGTCTTTATCACTATATTAAGATGGTGATAACCTCCCTGAAGTCATAAAAATGCTCTGATAAGCTTGATCAATCCAGGATTTGAAATTGAACAGCAAACCAAAGTACATTATGGTAAACTTTTAACCTACTCTGTAAGACAAAGGTCCACCAAGACAGAGACAAGAGTTCACGTTTTTTATCTCATAAATGACTGTTCTCTCATTTGTTTTAACTATAATAAATACTTCTTTTAAAGTAACACAAACTATCTACTTTGTAGTTGTTTTTGCTACTTTGGCAAGAGTAAGCACAATTAGATCAGGAAATTATTGAAACTCCTTCCCTTAAAAAATGTTGTACAGTGAAAAAGTTGGACAACAATGAGATTTCAAAAATGGTGATATCATTATCTACCATGAAACACATCCTACGGATTTCACCCCAGCATTAGAAACAATAGCTAACTCTGTGTAACTGAAGATACAGAAGTCGCAGGATATAAAACCACTTCTTACTGTTGTGCAGAGGTGAAAAGAACATGAGTTGGAAGTCATGAGTTGGAGCCCAGCACAAATGGTCTCAAATATGGCTCCAAGAGTTACCAGTTAGGTATTATTGGGGAATTTTCTGAAGAGATATGAATATGGATTTTTTTCACAGCTATGATGTGGAAAATACCCACCAACAATGGCTATTAGAATACAAAAGATAAAGTTTTCTTTGTTAGCATGCTATCAAGGGACACCCAGTGCCCCCCAAGCTTGCATGCTCTAAAACAGGGTCTTGCCCTCTGCCACATAAATACAAAGCAAACTCTTAGTGTGGAAGGCCTTTAATAGAATTAGTATACATAGAGAGGGAAGAGAAGTGAGAACATTCACGTTTCAATAAAACACCCAAAATTACCCCTCCCCGAAGGGCATATGCTCAGCCAAACAGGGCTGGCCAAAGCAGAGCCACTGAAACCTGAAAGCTTCCCATGAGGCTAAGGCACCCTCTGGTGGGAAGCCATAGGAAAGGGGTTCTGAAGCAGGACCCAGAAAGCTAGAACAAAAGAAGAGACCACATCAAAATAATGTCTGCCATTGTCAGCCTCCCCATTGTCTCTCATCCACACGTCTCTTCCAAGAGTCTCTACATGTCTCTCCTCCACACACCTCCTTCCTTGTCTCCTGCCCAGCAGTACCAGGGTACAAGTCAGGATGTAGAAACAAGAGGAATTCCTTTCCCTCCTGAGCCCACCTGCCTTCTGTGTTACATATCTTCACTAGATGCTCAGCTTCGCCCCCTCGTGCCCAGGAGCTAGTCCAAGGTGGCTGCATGTAAGTGGAGGCAGGGAACATAATACCTCCCCTAACCTTCAAACATACAGATTCCAAATGAACAAAGAAACCCAGAGTCCTTGTTCTCAAGCTACTGTGTTAATCAGGCCCTCAACTCTAACTAATGGGTAAGTTATTTACTAATGGCACATTTTCTGTTGTTTTAGACACTTCCTAATCTTAAATAGGGATACTATTGGCCAAATGCTTTCAGATTGGCTGACACAGGTTTTAAGGTCGGGGGCGGGGGGAACATTAATCACTAAACTATCAAAATGCACCAGAAGGGGTAAAGGATCTTAGATCCTTGGAGCAGATGAACTAGGATCAGGAATTTGATTGAGAAAGTAAGGAACAAGTGTGTTTATGGTATGTAAGGAGGATTCTAGAAGAAGGCACTGATAGTTATAATCTAAGCAATCCTTGGGCTAGACCTCCAGAAGTTTTATCTCTGCCAATCACTGCATTTTTCTCCACAGTGATGCCAGAATTTTCTTGTGGGAAAAACACCCCCCAAAAAGAAAGACAAATCAGCCTCACATTCAGAGGTGACTAAGTAAATCTTCTCTTCTCCTTTCTTGTATGCTGATGACTGAAATTCTTTTAACTTGAGTGGAACATCTTTCATCCCATAATTATAGTGAAAAGGCTTAATCTTCACCAGCCTATTTGAGATGAGGTGTTGATGAAAGCTAGTTCCAGTCAAATGACAATCCATCAGTCAACAAGTATCAATGCTAATTATCAGCTCTCTCTGTGTCTTGAGAGAGGAAGGAGAGAGGTGAAAGGAGCAAGACCTTGATAAGCTGAAAGGATAAAAAGGGTCACCACCAGAAGAAAAACCATGGAAAAGCAGCTTTCTTACACTGCAATTTTGCTTCAGGGGAATCCAGTTTATAGCTTAGAGTGGACAACAGAAACTGCTGAGCTCTAAGATTTGGTTTAGGGACATATAAGGGTTTTTTTAAGTTTGTTTTGTTTTATTTTTGTTTGGTCAAGCTCCTGCAAATACCATCAATTTGTTAGCAATGATATATGAGCTACTTTTCCTTTGATGGTATTTATTTTTCACAGGCCTGGTTTAGTTCTTACGGAAAATTTTTGGAAAGAGTACCCAAAAGATTGGTAACTTTGGTGTGGATGCTCCCATCCACACCAATCCTCATCAACTGCTTCAACTATCTTTGCAACGTATTCTTTCTGTAGTTATCCAGACCACTCAGTCAGTCCATCAGTAAGACAGATATTCAGATATTCCATCAGTTAGTCAATCAGTCAGTTTTCCAGTAAGTTAGCCAGATAGTCAATCAAACACTCAGGCTATGCTAACACTGTAATTCAAGATGTTTCTATATTTTAAATCTGTTTTCCCTCTGAGTATTTCATTAAAACTTGGGATAGTTTTCAGTATAAAGTTTAGGTTTAGGACCCAAATCAAAGGAGCAGTTTCTTGTGACATGGAGTTAATCTTCAGCCAGTTGCAGCCAGATTTCAAGATCCTCCAACAATTTTTTCACAGCCCTTGGGTCTTGAGACAATTACAGTTCAATGAAGAACACATTGATTTTGTCATCTTAAGACCTAGTGCTGGGCCCATTGTGAGTCACATAAAAGGAGTTTAGGTCAGTGGAAGCAATAGTAGCTGTTACAACAGGAAATTCTTAGAGCTTCAATAGATTAGCACAGCAGAAGTTTCCTTCTTCCTGGGTTGGTGGGTGAGAGGACCAGGCTGACAGGGGTTTTGCCATCTACCACCAAGGCAGTTGTCCGAGGCATTGAAGACAGCGGAAGATGTCATGGGAAGTTTTTAAAGGTCAGGCCTGGAAGTAGTTCGCATACTTCTGCCACATTCCATTGATTAGGACTCAGTCACATGTCCTTATTCAACCACAAGGGAGCCTGGAAAACTAGTGTCTCTATAGACCCAGAAGCGATGGAAGCAGACTAGCATCTGGGGAGGCTCTGTCACAGGCTCAGTGATTGTTGAACGGGGTCTCCCGAGATGCAAGTTGCCATTGACTGAGACTTGTGGTCACAGTTGCGTCTTTACTTCTAAGGATATGTGCCACATGCTTGTAGCTCAGAGGGGTTTTGTTGTTGTTGCTAAGTTTTTTTGTTTGTTTGTTTTGTTCTTTAAAAGATTTGATGAATAAGGACTTAGGAAGTAAAAGCATACACTATCTTTCCTCAGACGAATGATCAGCAAAGGTGACTGAAAAGCTACTTGAAGACTCTTATACAATAAACACATGTAATAGAAGTAGTAGGATAGTTTGAATGATAGGGTGATTCTCTTTTTTCCCTGTAAATTGTATTGTAACATTTGAAAGCATAAATAGTAACTCTCTTTAACTATGTAGTGACTCAGTAGATGTCTTCCTGCTCCCACAGAAAGAACTGAAACTGAAATCGTCAATTTAAGTTATTCACATGTACACAAGACCTGTGAACAGTTATTCACTAGACTATTATTTGAAATAGTGTGAGATTAGACACAACCTAAATGTCCCTTATGTAAATGATCTTAAGCCAATGTGGCTCCTCAGAAAATGTCAATTTCTTTTAATAACTCAGTAGCCTATTGCTATTAGAGGTTAATGGGGCTTATATGTCCACAGCCTCACAACCTCTCTCCCAGGTGTTATACTATAGTGAAAGCAATTCTCAAGTTAAATTCCACCAAATATAAAAGCACACACAAGCAAGCAGAATCAAAATGCAGACATAAAACATGTTCTATAGCTGGAGTTGTCTACTTTCTGCTCTTGGTATTGAAACAGCAGAAGTCAAGATATTCATAGAGAAGATATGGTCATATTTCTGGTGTGGGCAAGTGACAAGGTCCTCTGTGAAGGACACAGAACCAGTAGGTCACTCTCCAGTATTGATAATTGTAGCAGTGCCAGTAGATGGCTTGATTGAGAGATTCCTTTAATTTGTTCCTCAAGGACTGTAAGTTGGATATAATTTCCTATCCAACTACCTACTTTGGACTCTACGCACTTCATCCTTTATGCTAATTAACAAACCCTTTGGTGTAGAATTCAATAAGGATATTTGCAGTGCTACATTATCACCTTTGAAGTATTGCTTATTAGTCATTTCAAATGATGACTAATTATTTCCAAGGCACAGTTCACATATCACAGAATGTGCTATAAATTATTTCAACAGAAAATATCATAAAGACTACATACTTGTCCATCAACAGGGGACTAGTTAGATAAGTTATACCTGTTGTTGAATGTGGGCCTGCTCCTTGATGGCACAGAAAACAAAACCATGCCACCAACTTTTGAGGAAAGAACAATTAAGGTGAGGTCACCTGGCAGGAGACTGGAGATAAGGTTCTCAAATTCTTATATCCCTGAGGATGGGGCTTTAGGTAGTATTTACAGGGTTAAAGAATAAATACGGAAGAAAATGGAAGTTGGTAGAGTCTGATTGTGCTTTTCTACTAAATCATGGTGTCACTCGAATTTGGACCCACAGCTGCAATATACTTGAGAACACTTTGCTTCTGAATGTTATCCATTTAACTATGAGTCAGGCATCTTAACTCCATGTCCCATGGCTATTTTCAGTCCCTGTGATGAGATGTCATCTTGAGGACAGTGAATATTCCTGAGCCTGTGCTCTGGAACACAGTTTGATCAAGTTGGGTTTTTTTCCCCTCTTTTAGGGAGGGGTATTCTGTTCCACTGTTGCAAGCCCACCCTGAAATACTTTCAAGATAAGCAGAAGCAAAAAAAAGACTATCACAGTTTCAGACTCATAAAACAAAAAGTTGTATAGCTGTTGGAAAGAATGAGGACATGCATATGAACATCTATGGGAATATGGAATGTTCTTTGGGTTATACACTCATGTATCACGTGACAACAGGACACATGCTGAGAAATCCTCCCCTAGGCAATTTTATCTTCAAAGAGTGTACTTACACAAGCCTAGATGTTATAGCCTACTACATACTTAGCTACATGGGGACCATCATCGTATATATGGTTGGTCCACTGTTGACCAAAACATCATGAAGAGATGCATGCCTGTATGGTTATGCAAAAACAGACACGCTTAGGTTGGTGATTATAGTGTGTCTCCACAGGAGAGAAAAGCAGAATTTATATATTGTGGGTAGGCAGAAATATCTCTGGAAAATTCACTGAGTACTAGATTATATCAATTGCATGGATATTGGGATGAGAGAGAAACATTTCACTACTTGCCCTTTGCACCATCTCAAAAATAAGTTCAATATAAAAAACTAAAGTATGAATAGCCATTTGATAGACGACAGAACACTTTTTGAGATAGCAGTACTGCAACAAATCATCACATCTTTATTCACTCAGCTGCTGAAGAATAAGACCACAAACAGCCCTAAAGCCTGACTTCTGCCCCTCCTGGTGAAGCTGCCCCCAGGGTGGCACAGGCCCTCCTCCATGATGACACAAACTTGGGCTTTGCCCTGATCATCCCACCTCCTAGGCCCCCCATGCTGGCCCTTGGTAGCAGGCATGCCTGTGTGACCCCAGCATCTGCGACCCTTCCTCACTGACATCTTGAAGAAAATAGGTGATAACGAATGATAAGCTAGATTTTTGTGATGGGCATAATGTAGTATATACAGTTGTCAATACATAAATCTGCACATCTGAAATCCATTAACCTTATAAGCCAATGCTACTTTTAAAAAAAGATAGATGCAATTCTTTTCTCCACAGTATAAGGTGAATTTCAGAAAAGGCCAGAGCAAAGTATCCTCAACAAAAGCAAAAAAACAGAAGGGTTTTTTCTCAAAATCCTTAACAATTTACTCATTTTGTTGCTGTTGTCATTCTATTGCCCTTAAATTAATTTCAAGAGAAAACTGATGAACTTTTGTCCCCCAGGAAGATTCCTTTATTGTGTCTCCTCCCATCTTTCCTCAACTTCTTTCATTCCCTCTCAATCAAACTACCAGGAACAACACCCCCTGCTAATAGCTATTTTGCAGTCAGACTTAAATGGGACAAAACTCCAATCCTTAGTGAAACAAGAGACTACTTGTTTGGCTTCTATGTAGGAATGTACAAACCCATGCATAAATGCTGGTTTTCATATGCTAATGTGTCATAGGGAAGCATTCCTACAGGGCTGTAGACCACTCACCAGGACTGATAGCCTCATTTGTGGGAGGTTTGGATGGGGTGAAGGGGAGTGTTGAGCTGATGCCCCTCACTTTTGCAGACAACTGATGCGGGAAGCTGGCAGCTCATAGGCCACACAGGCACATACACAGCTTCCGTGTGATGCACAAGAGAGTTTCAGAGACTTTTAACTGAACTGGTATCTTCAAAATACGGAGATTTCACAAATTTCTGGATCTAATCTCTTTTATACATATGCTGACCAGCCAACATCCGAATTCCTATAAAACAAGGGAGTTTGTGCTCCACCCTCAACAAAGAGTAGACCTGAACCCTGCCTTAGAAGCCACTGTAATAATAATAGACTTCACAAGACCCACAAGGCCTCAACTGACATTTAGTTCCCCATACCAAGGGGGCACTTACCACTGGTCAACAAATTTTTACAAAAGACATGTTACTGAAATAAAATAAATCATTTCCTATCAAGTTGCATGTGCTTGACATGAATATGACAGTCAAATTCTAATTTTGGCTCTAGATTTTTTGTAATCTGCAATAAATTGATGTTTACGTCATGAAATGCATACAAACAGGAATAGGCCTATGGTTAATAGCTGTAAAAAATCAAGTCATAGACTACTTCTTAGATTTCTTCACTTGTCTCTTGTATAGCTGTTCAGGAATAGAATAGATGGACGATGGTTTCCATTGTGCAAAAGCACAGCCTTAAGACTCAGTTTTGAAGGGTCTAGTAATAGTCTCCATTCTTGTGGGTCATGAGTGATTTCTAAGGCATTCAGGAGTCCCTCAATCTCGGAACAGAATACCAGAGTACTTTCCTTTCTGAAGAAAGGCTCCAACTGCTGGTGGCGCTTTCGATAGAAAGTATTTGTGACATCTTCTTCTAGAAGATTCCATTGTTGGAGTCTTGATCCTAGCAATTCTGCCTTGTTCTTGGATAAGTCCAAATCATGAACCAGGTCATTTAGTTCTTCCTGTATTAGTCTGTGTGGGGTTGATGATTCACCACAGTGAAAATATGGATCTCTGCATGCTGATGGAATAGGAGAAGAACAGGTCAGCTCACTCTTGTACTCATCAGATGAATCAAGAGAATATTCTGCTGGAGGTTCTGGAATAGGAAATCCCTCACCATATGGAACTGGTCTCAGTGCAGACGGAATGTTTGGGTAGATTACTCTCGACTTCTTTTGCTTCGCTATTCTGCTGGAAAGAGAAAGAACCAAGCAGAAGTAACAGTCTTTTATGTGGTTGCTTGGCTTTCTCCACACCATGAGGACTGCAAACAGCATTGATGGTCGTTTGCCATTTAGCCACTGTGAAAGCTGTGTTGTACATGTAGTACAGCATATATATGGGGTCCAAGGCTTGTCTTGGTCACCAGCCTTGCATCCGAAGTAAAGATGATAAGGTTTATTCACATGAGAAGTGATACTTTTCTTCTGGTTGGCAAATGTCACTTCCCCACAAATAGAGCAGAAATTGTTCACGCTATTAACGCACTTCTGAGGCATTATTGTTCTGTATTGTGCCTAAATGGATAAAATAATAACAGTTCTATGGAACAGTAGCTTAAATTGTCTCCACAAAGTCTGAAATATGTTCAGTGCTCAACCTTTCCAACAGGGCTTCATCTAGTGCACTGCTGACGTCAGCTTACTTCAGCAGCCGCCTGGCAGTAGTATTGCATTGCATCAGAAAATGATGCAATCCACTCTGGATGATGTGTGCATGATGATTATGCAATGTGATGCAACATTACATCATTCTAGGCTGATTTAGGATGTTATTGCAGTCCTACTGGATAAATTTACACGGTGAAACATATAAAATGAATTATATGAAATATCTTCAAAACGAGAGCTAATAAAAAATTTTCAGGGTTATATTCATGTTCAGCACACCAAGATACTACAGATTAGGGCCTTTTGAAGTCAGTAACGATCTCACTGTTGACCAGTGTTATTAGAAGAAGCAGACTCTGGGATAGTGAGAAAAGCCTCGCTGACCCTCTTGGGGAGACTGGTCCCACATGTGTAATATGCTTCATTTCTGGTCAGAATAAGAGATTGTCCCCGAGCGCATGACTACCCTGAACCACATCACTGCGATGCTGCACAGAATGCGTCCCTTGAAGAACAAGCAGCTTGGCTCCTAGTGTTTATTAACTATACCACAGAAATCTCAATACATTTTATATTAGGTTCCCCTTGACTGTATTACATGATTCATGAATTGGGCAGCGTCCCTTCTAGCAAGTGGAAAGACTGTGCAAGGAACTGTACAAAATGGACAGTTTTGGTCATCAGAAAGAGGGTGGGACAAAGGTGTTTGTAAAATTAAAGATGACTTCAGGCAAAGACCCCTGCCAAGAAAGGAAATGGGAGGAGGGGTAGTACCCTATCCTGCAGATTGGCTTCCTAAAGCTGACCCCGAAACTCCAGACTGATCAATCAGAATTCCACATTGGGGGAAAGTCCAAAATTGAAATTAGTTTAGGTATCAAGTCTTGTTGGGAAAGGCATGAATGACTCCATTTTGGACTTGTTTTTTCTTAAATACTGGGAAGAAATTTTTAAAAATCTAAGACAGAAGAAAGAGAGGGATGGTAAATGAGGAGGATATTAAGTACTTACAATCTCAGAAAAATAAGACTGTGGGCTGAAGTGTGAGGAAATACACCCAAAAATCTAAGTGGGGCCCAGGAATATCCCTAACCAGTATTTCTATGCTGTCTATAAGGCTCAGTCTTCACTGAGGTTTGTTCTCTGGCTTGAGATTTTTCAAGTCTATCTGCATCTCCTCTTTTTGCAGCTATATATCTTTCTTCCTCCACTAATAATGTTTCCTGGCATGAGTCAACTCTGTTCCCATGAACACAAGAGTGAGGTATGGGATGAGAAATACTATTTACTAAGCGTCCACAAGGAGGTGAGCATCAGGCTTGCTTATTCATTGCAAGGAATTCATTGATACCCTGAATCAAGGAATCAGCTGGATAAAGCTATACCAACCTCTACTTGTGCCCATTAAATATCATTTATGACTATCTATTTTGCATATGTGTATACACATATATATTCACATGTATGATATACAGAGAGACAAATTCAAATTAAGTTATAAATATTCTCATATTCACTGTATTTACCAGATGCCAAAACCTTATGAGGCAAGCATTAGTAAGAATTCTTTTCTTCATTCTCCAAGTGAGAAAATCAAAGCTCAGGGGAATTAGGTAGAATGGACTAAGGCCACCAAACTTGTTTCTATATATTCAAACTTGAGCCTCCAAGTCCCCCGCATTTCATTGTATTATATTTTAGCATTCCATATTAGTTTAGAGTATCATCAAAGGACTCTGCTTGCAGCTATACGCTCCCATACCAGGGAGTACTCTAAAATCCTGGACAAAGTAGACACTCCAGTGTCTCGTTATCAACATCTGAGCTAGTCTATTTGTATAGAAAATGCAGAAAATTGTTTTTTGTGCTTTTTGTTTGTTTGTTTAATATATTTTTATTGTTATTTATGTCTTTTACATTTTGTATTCCCCTTGGGTAGCCCACCACCAATTCACCCATGATCCATCTCCATGGTCCCTTGTGTTCTTTTCTATTCCATTTTGTGCCCTTTTCCTCCCTTCCCCCCGCTCCCGCGTCCCCACCTGCTGAGTGTCTCTCTCCTATTTGGTTTCCTTATAGTCCTGTTATAAGTGAAACCATTCGATATTTTTCTTTTTCTTTCTGGCTTATTTCACTGAGTATGATCCCCTCTAATTCCATCCATGTCCCTGCAAATTGCATGTGTTTATCTTTTTTGAATGCTGACTAGTATTCCATTGTGTATATGTACCACATCCTCTTGATCCAATCATCTATTTTTGGACATCTGGGGTGCTTCTGTACCTTTGCTATTGTGAACAGTGCTGCAATGAACATACGGGTGTATGTATCCTTTTGGATTAGTGTTTTTGTGTCCTTTGGGTAAATTCCCAAAAGTAGTATTGATGGGTCATATGGAAGCTCCATGTTGAGCAGTTTGAGGAATCGCCATACAGCTTTCCATAGTGGTTGGACCAGTTCACATTCCCACCAGCAGTGTAGAAGAGTTCCTTTTTTCTCCACATCCTTTCCAGTATTTGTTGTTGCCTGTATTTTTAATGTGTGCCATCCTCACAGGTGTGAGGTGGTATCTCATAGTGGTTTTGATTTGCATTTCCTTGATTATAAGTGATATTGAGCATTTTTTCATGTATCTGTTGGCCATTTGCTTTTCTTCTTTGGAGAATTGCCTTTTGAGCTCTTCTGCCCATTTTTTGACTGGGTTATTGGCTTTGTTTTTGTTGAGTTGTGTGAGATCCTTGTAAATTTTGTTATCAGTCCTTTATCAGATGTATTGTGTGCAAAGATCTTTTCCCAGTTGGTAGGGTGTCTGTTAGTTTTGGTTAATGTCTCTTTTGCTGTACAGAAGCTTTTTATTTTGATGTAATCCCATCTGTTTATCTTGTCTTTCACTTCCTTCGCTTTGAGGGATGTGTCTTTCAAGATTTTGCTGAGATGTATGTCG
>PVIJ01005554.1:0-67118 GCA_004024925.1 Scalopus aquaticus | reverse complement strand
GCCTATATTTTCTTCTATACATTTTATGGTTTCAGGTCTTACATTCAGGTCTTTTATCCATTTTGAGTTGACTTTTGTGCAGGGTGTGAGGTAGTAGTCTAGCTTCATTTTTTTTTAATTACTTTTAACTTAATTAATCAGTCACAGTCACTGCTAATAGTATATATCTTCCATAAACACACTCACTCATGAAGCTTAATACTCTTGGTATCAAGACAATATTATAAGAAAAAGACAATTAGAAGCCAGTACCACTCAAGAACAGCAACAAAAATCTATAAACAGAAATGTTATAAATAAGATTACACACTGACTGACTTGATTTAATATTATGCAATTCTATATTGTGTGGTTCCAAGTTAAAAGATTTTTAAAAAGAAGAAAGCATGGTCTCAATAGACATAGAAAAATCATTCAAAAATTAACATTCATCCATGAGACAAACATTAAAGTGGGAAGAGAAACTGTCATAATTTGGTATAGTCTATCAGAAATATACATAACAGTGATACATTAAAAACATTCTTTTTTCAATCAAAAACTAAGACAAGAATGACTGCTCCTCTTTAATATTTCTTGGAGGCTCTAGCCAGCACAGCAGGGAAAGAGAAAAATATAAGCATCACTAATTAGAAAGAAACAAACAAAACTGTCACTATTTACATATTATTGTCTGCACAGAAAACTCAAAACAATCTACAAACACTTTAGAATTAGCTAGAGACTTTAAAAAAGTTTCTGGATGTACATTCAACACATGAATGAAAATAGCATTTCTATTTATCAACAACATGCCATTAAAATACCTAATTTTAAAAATTAGAATAGCACTAAGATTTTTTAACAGGCATCTCACTAAAGAAGATAGAAATAACACACACACACATTGTCCATATCACATGTCATCAGAAAAATGCAAATCAAAACAATTAAAATGATAGTGTACAGCATAACATTGCATGCACTTATTATTGATAGAATGGCGAAAATCCAAAATACTGACACTATCAAATGATGTTAAGGATATGGAGCAACAGGAACTCTCCTTCACTACTACTAGAAATGCAAAATGGTACAGCATTTTGAAAGAGAAAATATTCTTCCCTGACAATTCAGAAGTCATGTTCCTTTGTATTTCCCCCAAAGCAATAGAAAGTGATATCCACACAAAAATATGCACACACATGTTTGCACCATAATTGTCAAAACTTGGAAGCAACCAAGATGTTTTTTCAGTAGATCAGTACCTAAATAAATGGTGGTACATCCAGACCATGGAATATTACTTAGTACTAAAAAAGAAATGATCAAGCCATGAAAAGACATGGAGAAATCTAAATGAATATTACTAAGTGAAAGAACCATTCTGAAAAGGCTCATACTCTGTAATTCTAACTATATGACATTATGAAAGATGAAACTATGGAGACAGTGAAAAAATCAGAGGGTGCCAGGGGCTGGAGGAGAGGTGAAATGAATAGGATAGCACAGAGGACTTAGAAGGGAGTAAAACAATCATGTTGAATTTAACGTTCAGTGGGCCTTCATTTCAACATCTGCCTGAGGGCAGAATCATAGCCATTGCTGCTGTCCACCTAATATTTTCAGCTATATACTTTGTAGGCATAAGGCAGGATTGCAGGGGAACTGTGGTTGAATAGGACACCACCATGACCAGGTCTTGCCAGTGAGTTGTAAAAGGGAGCATTTAATGGCCTGTTTGTGGCCCTACTGAGTATTCTCTTTCCTTCACAGTAAAGTTCAGTATAGAGACTACTCATCAGTACAAATTCCAGATCCCAGAGCCAGGGTACATGAAAAGGGCCCTTTACTCTTTTTGTTATAAGCCACTAAGATTTGATGGTTATCATGATTATTCAGTGGTTATTTGTGGCTGTAGCATGGCCTATATTCCCTGAATAACTTATATGTCTTACAACTATGATATTTACTGAATCTAGGAACTTTGACCTAAAACTAATTACTTGAAACTGTTGTATTACCTAAAGCTATTTTGTTATCTAACACTATGACCTACAACTACGTAGGTATTCTACCTAAATATCACCTTACTCTGACCGGCAGATCTGCAGTATCTGTCCATGATCTTATTTCAAATATCCTGTCCCATTTTTAAATTACAGGTCCCTGTTTCTGTTTCAATCGTGTGGAGTTTGTTGGTTCTCTCTTCCTTGATTTACTGTGAAATGTATATGTTGTCCCCCATATTGTCTAGCACAGAGATAGGGACACAGTCAGAGTTTAATATACATTTATTTATTGATCTGCTATAGTCCATACCCATCTTAAAAGAATGTTATCTTTATAGCTCATGTTTCTGTCTGTAAAAATCTGTCACAAAGCACTTCTCATACTTTCCCCTTCAAATGGTTTCTTTCCCTCCTGATAGTACTTAAATCCAGCATTGGAGTCTCCTTGCTTTGTTTTAATTATTAACTGTGACTAGATGTTCCAAGGGTTCTGGAGCAAGCGGGCACTTGAACACATGTAATTTTCCTGATTATTTCCCTGACTCAACCCAAACAAACAGAAACAACAGAAGTCAAAGAAGGAGTGTTTGTTTTCTCAGCTAGATCACTGTGGATTCACACCTCTTTCCCATTTACACTAATGAGAATTACATGAGTAATTCCCCCACTGCGAACACAACCCTTGAGTCCTTTCAGTGCCTTTCTAAACTGGTAGCCAGGGTTGAAAGCTATCCTGGGGCATGCCAGTAAAAAATGCCACTACTGTGTAGATCTGTGGGCCTGAACATCTTTCCAGAGTCGGCCTTCAGATCCCGGAGATGGGGGGGCTGTGCCTCATCCTATCTTTGAATCCTCACTGCCTAGCACAGAGTCTGGCACATCACAAGCTTTTACTGGAGGAAGGAATGAATGAGTAAAATCTCAGTTTTCTTTCAATTATTTTACCAGAAGAAACTAAAGACCAGATTTTCATTAAAGACCCCTATGAGTAAAGCATAGTCACCAAATTTCAGCCTATTCTATCTGAAAACAACCTTTATTTAACTGTTTCTGCCTTCACTGAAATATTAAACCCAAAAAAAAGTATTTATCTTTAAACAAAAAAATTCTGCCAGTGTCTTTTCCCATGTTGACAGTCCTGAGAAAGGCAAAACTCTATTTAAGCAAATGATGAACCTGTGACTAGAAGACAAAGTAGGAATATAGGAAAATTATTCTTATATTATGTTTCAGTAAATGCTGACAATACTAATTCAACAAACAAATAAAATCAATGAAAAACAAATACCTTAATCTGAAATTCCTTCATCCCAAACTCTTTATAAGGAGTCAAGATGTCAATAGGATAATGCACCAGTGTTCCCTTGTACCAGGAAGATTTCAGGGTTTTACCCTGGAATATTTAAATATTTAACAACCTGACACTTGACCCCATAGTCCTAAGTAGAATTTAGTTCTGTGGGGGAAGCTCTGACAAAGGAAACTCTGGGGGAAATGGTTCCTCCATATAGCACTATCTCCTCCTCCATTTCTGTTCCTATATAGAATTCTTTTCTAGATAGCTAAGATATTTGAAGTGAAATGAAATAACATGCCCAATTAACTTAGTAAAAATCTTTGCACTGTGCCTTAAAGATTTGGTTGAAATACAAGTTTATATTTTGAAATGCAAATTAGTCATAGAGTAATTTATACATTAGCATTAATTTCCATGCCATGAATTTTCCTGAATCTTTTGCACTTAGAATAACAGAATAGTAAGCAACTCAGTTTTCTCAACACTCCTTACCATGTTCCCTATACATTGTGTGAACAATTATTTTATTACAGTTTAACAGTTACGGCAGAGACATCATTTGCCAACATAATTTTTTTTTCATGCTTACTGCTGCATAATTAGATTAGGGCACAGTATTTTGCATTATCCTCTTTTGATTGGGGTTATTAGTTGCAGAAACAGAAATCAACTCTGGTTAATTTGAAGCAGAAGTTATATTTACTATAAGAATATGGAGTAGTTTACATACATAATCACCAAAAGAGGAAGACAATATAACTCACAAACAGGGCCTCCCTGCTGGCCTAGGGGTTAAGTCTCAGCACTATAACCACGATGGTCTGAGTTTGAGTCCCTCCCAAGCAGGTAACCAACATATGGCACAGCAGACCTCTCCTGTCTCACCCACTGCTCCCCTTAGCAGTGCATTTCAGTAAATCCACCTGTTCTGCTCCCCACTCTGTCTCTGGTGAATCCTCTCACCCCCATATATCCAGCCTACACCCCTGTTCTTCTACACACACACACACACACACACACACACACAAATATATATATATATATATAATAAAATAATGCCCCCTTTTAAAAAAAAACAAGCAAATACATATATAACTCATAAACAGTGCAGCAGTGCAGGCAGCAATACCACCCTAGATCAGTTCAAGGATCCAATGCTAAGACTACTGCCAAATCCTTCGAGTCCCAGATGCTACAGCTTGTACCTCCAGCCTGTGGTAGGGGTGGCAAAGACCACCTGGCCCTCACTGCCACCCTTTCCCAGGAGCTCTCCACAGCCACCCAAATGGGTGTTTCTTGGTCTCCACTGTTTCCCTTTTCAAAGTGGGGCAGCTTCTACTGATGGACTAATCCTGTGCATGCACAGTAGCAGCAAAGAAGACTGAGAAAGGCATTTTGGTGCTTGGTATGAAAGGCAAACTCTGCTTTATGTGATGGCTGATAAAGATAACAATAGTTTCCTAAAATTTGTTAAAGACTATAATCTCCAAAGTTTAGGTTTATGTCATGGGATATCTCATTTTAGTAAGCTTTTTGATAGATCTAAAAATCTGTGTGTATTTATGTCCAAGTTAAAATAAATGTCATGGAAGTTTCTACCTTCAAATAGCTTGCACTGGGCAAGGCAACTGTTATGAATTAGGTGGAGGGGAAGGGAAAAATATGACCCGAGTTTTCTAATGCTATAAGGAAACCTCAATGTGAGTTGATGAGTTGGAGATTTGAGAATCTTTAGGGAAAAAATATGCAAGTTAGATCCAGGGAAGATTACACTGTCTTTGACTCAGGTCAGGATCCATTACCTAAACTGAAGTATCCACACTGTGGTTTGATTGTTGTAGAATTTCCCTCTGTGTTTTGTCTGGTTTACATTATGCTGTTTCAGCAACATCTGGAGGATACCAGAGTTAAGAAACCTCATGGATTATATGCTGTTAATGTCTGCTCCAGCCAGATCTTAGCATTTGGCATCAATAAATCCAGTGGGCAGAGTACAGCGATTCAAAGCCAAGAGGTCTGGGTTCACACCTGCCTTCATCACTGTATCCTTGGGTCACTATACAGGCAGGCAGAGGACATAGGCTTGGAGTGACTTTAGCAGAGAAAATCAAGTTTCAATACTTGAATTGCTTCTCTGTTTCCCTACATTTTTCCTTAAATGCCTCCATGTATAACAAGAAGTACTGAGTCAAAAATCCAAGAGGGCTAGGTGAATTTCAGGACATTATTGCTCACTGAGATACAGTCTTGGGGGAGGCCACAGGGAGTCATGGCAACCATGACAGAATCTCAGAATTTGAGTTGACAAAGTTACCTAAGCCAATCACCGTGCAGGAATAGCCTCTGCAACATCCCTGAACAGGCATCTGTCCCAATCTAGACTTGAAATAAGCCCGGGGTCCAGTGATTACCAGACCCCATGGCCTCCCAAGTCAGCCCAAGCCATTGTTGAGCCATGCTCATTGTTTGGGAGTTCTGTTTGCTTGTAAAACTCAATTCCAGTAGTGGTCCCACTTTGACATGGTTCCTAAGAACCTCCAAATGACAGTATTTCAAATATTTGAAGACACCTGCCTACAGCAAGTCATCAGCAAACATCAAGTTGTGTCAGGTCCACCTCTTGAATACATCTGCTCATGGTCCCCTCCTCTCCATTCTTATATCCATGACACCCTCTTCCTTAATTGTTGCCGGTATTCTGAGAGACCTTCCTGCCTCCAGTCTTGCCTCTTCCAAACCACTCTTGACAAATCAGCATAAATAGTTATAGTTATAAAATAAGCATTTTCTTAAAAAAAAAAAACTCAGATAGCTTCTTACAGCCTTCAAGATAAAGCTCAGTTTTTAAATGCTGTTAGTCCTTTAATATCTATTCCTAGCATCTGTCTTCAGGATCATCACCCATCATCCCTTCCCTTTCACACTCTATCTTGCATACACATTGAGTTCCCAAACCCATCTTGCTCTCCCAAGTGAACCTTAATACCTGCCCTCTGCCTGTAATGCCCTTTTAGCCCATCAACTGGATCATTCCTGCTCATCCTTTCATTCACCCCCTGCCACCTCCTTCACAAGCACCCTCCCATGGCACTCTGCTCTTAACCCATACTATCAATATTAATGCACTACATTAAAATCATCTATTCACTTGTCTGTCTCTATCACTGAAATATAGCTCTGTGAAGAAGGGTGTTCTAATGCCTGGCTCACTGCTCTCTCCCCAGAGTGCAGTTCCTTCCCTGCTCTATTGCAGGAGTGCCATTAATTCTCTACTGAGTGATGAATCCAGCCTCTTCAGTCTTTCCTCTATGACTTTGTCACTAGATCATCCATGATGCTGGTTGTTTCCCTGCTACCACTCATATATTCTCAGGTTTATCATGTTCTACCTAAAATTCGACTCCTGAACGCAGCCTTGATCCTAAGGTCAACTGAAGGTTAAAAAAAAGAGTAGGAAAGAAATCTAAAATTTTATATGACCCATGTTTCAACTAAAACTATCTCTTTCAGTGTTTCTTACTCACATTCTGGACTTGGTTAGAATCCCAGAATGTGGAATCCTAATAGGTTGGTGGCCCTGCCAAACACCCCTCAGAGTTTTTGTTTCTCCGTGAGAGTTAATAACTTAGCCATACATGGAATAACATATGCATTAAGCAGCACTTAATAGCTATTAATAAAATATTGATGCATTTGTTTATCTGGCCAAATATTTGAAAATAGCCTGAACCATTTCCAAGTGGTGACTTCATCTTGGCATCCTGTGATGTTAAAGTCAAGGCTAAGTTGTGCTCTTTAGTATATACTTTGTGGGCTATTTTGTTCAAATGTATACATAATGATTTTATTATTGAGTGGCTGTCTCAGACAGTGGGCCCAAAGAAATCCTTTCATCTTGACAGCGTTAAGGGAATTTACTCAATTTATTTAAAAGTTTATTCCATTCTCAAGCCCTCAGTTTTAACAAATCTCCTACATAATTGTATACTACTTGATCATCCATTGCATTTTAATCTTCTTAATGTTTCTAATTATTTTTCTCACTATTCGATTTTTCTATCCATCTTCATCATCAACAACATTGCATTTTCTTTCAAACATTGTCTACTTGATCTTCCCTCATTAACATATCTTCTATGACTTCTTAGAGTTCTTGTTCATGGTTCAACCATTTTTACATTCCAAAAATTTCTAGCCTTTCAAAAAGTTAAATAAATGCCTCCAAACACATAAAATTCTGTAGTTAAATAACAACATGCACAGAAATACAACTTTTGTAGTCACTGCATTTTTCATCATTTTTAACAATTACACATAAACAGAAAGAGTAGTGAAGTAACTCATCAATACCTCTGCATTAATTGGCAATAAAACAAGTAGGGTCATATAAAAGTTATAGGCAGCTTCACTTTGAAAAATAAAAAGCTTACCTAAGCAAGTTAGATGATTGGAGGACATACGGATAAGGAGAAAAGGACATTTTCTTTTACCCATTTCATGGTTTGAAGTGAGATTTAAAATGAAGGCCTTTTTCATCTTTGAAGATGAGTATACGGTGATGAGGAAGGATTTAGAAGCGATCTTTCTGAAGCCTAGTACCAACTGAACAATTAACCTGAATATACAGTTTTTAGCAAGTAACGTCATCTCTCTGGACCCAGATTCTAGGTATGCAAAAAGTTTTATGAGGCTTTTTTTCAACTTCCCAAAGCTTTTGATTCTATATTAAAATTTTTCTCTGAATACCAACTTATATGTATGATACATACTTTTATTATAACTAAGGGAAACGCTGTGTGGAAGAAAAGGGTTAATGTGGGAGAGAATGCAGGAGAGAACTACAGACAAATAATCAAAACAACTAAAATTAATTGTTACAACCTGGTTTAGTCAGAGGCCAGATAAACAAGGCCTGTGAGCCAGAAACCCAGTAATGGGATGAATTCCCCTTGACAGAAGAATCACAATGACAAAAAGAGACCATCTGGATAAGTAGAAAAGATGAAATGAAAACAGTCAACATTTATTGGGCAATTAGCTGTTGTTCTTTAAACACAGCGAGAATAATTGTGATGATTAAATAAGTTAATACTTACAAAGCACTAGTAAGTGCATTGTAAGTGCTCAATAAATACTAGCTATTATTATTAACAACTGACCATACTTTACAATAGTAGATTTCTAGAAATACCATGAGACTAAAACGTTGCCCACAAATACTTATTGCCCAAATCTGCTAAGATTCAGGAAAGTCACATGTCAATTGACCAACCAGAATCTGGAAATTCCTTTTACTTTTTGGGCCTCTCCCAAGATCAGAGTGTCAAAAAGTGGTGACAAGAGGTGGGATGGTCTAGGAGACCTTTCTTTTCTCCACAGATAAAGATTTGCTGGGTGTGAAGCAAACCTATGGGAGTGAGTGGGCACAAACGCAAAGAAGGTGTTCTCTGGGGGTGTCAAGAGGGAACTGATGTGAGCACATTCTGTTATATTTTGCAAAGTAACATATACCAGAAAGCTTCCAAAGACAATCCAGAGAAGGGCTCTAGGTCCCAAAATCCCATAGGAGGTAAGTGGGCGTTCCAGGGCTTTTCATCGTTCCTGCTCAGCTTGCACTCAGGCGAGGTGTATCCTCCAGTGCCATCTGCCTGTGTTGCAAGTGCTTGGAAGGAATGTGAAGAATGGCCCTGCCTGGGCCTCTGGAGTAACTATTGCCACATGCACATTCCAAGCAAATGGTATGGGAAGCATAGGCTGGCGACTTGACATGGAAGTAATAATACACAACAGTACAATTGCTCAGTTCTACGTCCAAATGTCCTAAGGGAGGCTGGTTTCATTCTTTTTAGTCATAAAATGTATAATTTAGTGAAAAATTTTTTTAGAATGCGAATAATTATCTGTTTTATTTATTGGTATGAATCTGGACTTTCATACATTGTGGTTTTTGTATAAAGGACATAGCTCTATTGGAGTAGCTTTGTAAAAAGTACCTCCAAAATTTTAATGTGCAATTGTGTGTAAATGTTTGTGATCTTTGTCTCCTGTGACAATATCAACAATGCAGGGAGGGTCTGGATTATATGCAGATACTCAAATAATGAAACAAAACATGGCTATATACACCTTCAACTGTTGAAACAAACAACCCTCACATCTTCACGGCTTACCCAAATTTTGAAAGTTTACTAAGGGATGACTCAGGGACCCAGGCTGCTTCCTTCCTATGACTAAGATTTCATGGGGAGGGCAGTGAGTATGGAAACAGGCCCAGTCTTAACACCTCAGTTGGGAATGGCATGGATCATATTGTTCACACACTTGTCAGGAGCCATCAGACAAGATGGCCCCTAGCGGTGAGTTACGGCCCTAATCGCCTGAGTTGCCCATATAAGGTTAGGTTTCGATGAGGACTGCCTTAGATTTCTGTTTCCCCATTCCATGTACATTTTTCCCAAACTGAGGTCAGCAGGACCGTCCCATTGTTCCCCGTGCCGCGCTCTCATTGAATCCCCGACCTCGAACCACCCTGCGTCACCTAATGTAACCTCCCCATGACTTTCATCCTATATATGCTCTTTCCCCAGAACAATAAACGAGACTTGATCAGACCTCCTGTCTTGTCTCCACTTTCTCGCGTACCCCTGTCCCTTGCTCCCTGCTTCCTCCTCAGGTGCGGGCCGAGTCACACACTTTTGGGGAAATTAATCACATGACACTAACTAAAGGCAAAGACGACATGAGATGTGTATTCTCTGGCTAAGCAGTCACTTGAAAGGAGAACAGGAACACTTAAGTGGTCAGCTACCATGTCACAATTGTATATAAGTAAAGAATCTGTCCTATCACTTCTGCTCTATAAGTATATGGGAACTTCAACATTACTCAAAACACCTATAGAAATAAGCAGATAATCTTAAAACAAAAAAGATGTGACTAGAGAATCATTCTTCATAATAAACATTAGGTTTATGTTTATTTTTATGATTGCATATATTTCCTTGGTTTTGAATTAGTCTAACCCAACTAGAGAAGACATTTTTGCCTATTCCAGTGAACTTAATGAAGGCTAGCTATTTTTCAATCTGGCTATTAAAATCTTATTTGAAAATTCTCATTTCAGATTCTTCATGCTCATCTGTCGATGGGAAGAGAGGCAAAAATATGGCAGAACTTCTGCTCTCATGACAACACCGGGGTAGAGACAGAAAGTCTAGAAGGTGATTTGTGATGACTTCACTGATGACTAATCTCTCCTGATTAGTCCCTTGCTTGGTTTCCTAGTTGCTGGTGGTATAGAGCAAGACTTCCAATCTTCCTGCCCCATGTGAGGGAAAAAGATAGAAACCTGGCTATATACACAAAAAATGACAATATGATTTACTGGAGGAAACCACATTATAATATGATAAGCAAACAATTCAAATGGCAGTAAAAGGTGAAGGGCTTTATGAACTACTCAGACTAGATTGGAGGTTCAAAGACCAATAAACAAGCAGCCACATTAGGGATAAGGAACTTCCCTTCCTCGAGAAGAGAACTCCATCTTTGGATACCCCCTCAGGTGGCAGATGCCCAAATAAAAAGGCTCCAGTCTGTGTCACTAATATGTGGAATATAAAGTAACTAACCTTTGATAGATGACTACAGAACCTCAGTCATCTCCTCCCAAAGAGGGGAGAAGTTGGAGGGGGGGAAGAGCAAAGAAGGAAGGAAGCACAATGGGCCATGGTGGTAGGATATGGGTGAACTGGTGGTAGGAACACTATGGTGGCAATACCTGATGGGTACCCCAATATTACCTAAGTTAAAAACAAATGAAGATGAAGAGGAGGAGGAGAAAGGGAGAGGAAGGGGGGAAGGGGGGACAATGATGACACGGAGACCCCACAGGCATCCAAGGTGTCAGAGTGTCTCAGATTGGTCTGTTTCAGCTCCTATATTTATGCAGCTTCAGAAGTGTGTTATCAGATTCACCTGTTAGTTTTTGTAGGTTTGGCCTCTGAGTACGACTGGGCCTGGTCTGTTTATCAATGTCCCCACAAATAAGCCACTTTGATTTTAAATTGTTAGCATAAATCACTCCATATCAGTCACACCCATCCATTTTTTGAGCAGGCAGGACCATTATGACATCAATACTTATAACATGCAAGAAACAAGTAACGCTTTTCTTTGGAAAGGTGAATTTGGTGCTGGAAAAGAGAAGTGTGAGAAGACCTTAATTTTCATTATATGCAATTTTGTTCCTTTAGAAGATTTACAGGTGTGCATGTTTCCTACCCATAGGAGTTAAGACAAAATCATAAATACACACATCTTTGACCCAACAATTCTGCCTCTGGGAAATTAAAAGTTGCACCTTTGCATAGGCAAACTCATTTGAAAGCTTATTATTGTAGCATTGGTTATAAAAAGCAAAAGACTAGAAATGATCTAAATAGCCATCAAAAGAAGTCTGGTGAAATAAATTATGAATCCCTACAGAATGCTGTGTAGACCTATAAACAAGAACAAAGGAATGTATTAAATACTGAAAAGGAATGATCTCTAAGATGCACGGTTATGCAGAAAAGGTAAGATATGAAAACTACACATAATATGCTACCACTTGTGCATAAAAGAAAGAAAAGAGACTACGTATTTATATAACATAGCGCTGAGGGAGAACACCCAAAATGAGGACATTGTTGCTCCTTTATGTTCTTCAAAGCCTGTCCATTTCTGTGAAATTACTTCACAGGTTGATTTGTTTACCTGTTCATGTTCAGTTTCCTCCACTAGAATGTAGTTTACCAAAAAGGTAAGACTCAGTAGGGTAAGTTCCCTTCTACCTCCCCTTCATCTCAACTAATGTCTGGGGCAGAGCAGGTACTCAGTAAATGGTTGCTGAATGTTTTTTGAAAGGAAACAAGCCTTTTTCTCTGACCATGATGCAGCTCTTTGGGGAGATGCTAGAACTGTGATTACAAAACTTCAAAGGATATTCTGGTTTCAAGGGAGGGAAAAAGCCAAACAAGAAGTCATAAGAAACTGCTAATGGAATAAAAGGAATGTAAAATGTCAGCCCTCACCTATTGGTAATTGTTACAGCATATTCTGTCTCTGACTGAATGTTCCACAAACAAGCAATTAAGGCAATCTTCATCACAGGAGGTAGTTTGAAGAAGTCAAAGCCACAACATGTTTCAAACAGCTGGGGAACAGCAGAAATACTGGAGGGGAAAAAAACACAACATCCTGTGAGCTGGTGTTTTCATAGAATTTAAAAATAAATGTCAGGAGATGGAACTCGATCATTTGTGAGGCTCCAAATTAGATTTTTGGGTTGCTACAATGGTTCAGAGGACAGAACAGAGATTTCTAGATGTCACTTTGAAAATGAAGAGAGCAATTGTTTGTGAGTATTTGTTATTTTGTAAAGGTAGATGAGGTTCAAATTCACAGGTCATAACAGAGGGGGAAAAATCAACATGTTTTTAATTTGTCCATTCTTAAATATATATGCAAAATTAAAAATATCCTCACCAAATTCTTCCCAATAGGACATAAAATGTTTCTGATTTTTCATACTCTGCGTGTAAAGTTAACACAAACACACCCATGCACACCCACACACAGCAACACACACCCACATGCACCCATTTGGGTATTCCCAGGGCTTCTCTTTGCTTCTGGTTCCTACTTAGTTCTAGATATGGCTTAGCGCCTTTACTTGCCTTCTTTGAGGCCAAGTAATATTTCACTGCACAGATTTAATGTCCTTCACAAAGTGTCATCTGGTATCAATGACCTTCCCTATTCCAGATGCGTTCGTTTTAAATATTACCTTCTACTCCCCTCAAGGAAGGTGCTATTGACATGCACTTATCATGGTCTTGTGATTTCTAGCAGGCACCACTACCAATTTCACTAATGACTTTTGATCTTACTAGTCCAAGTATAGCAGATGTTGTCATTGCCTGGCCATGTGCCCTGGCCTCTTCCTTCTACCATCTGAAAGTTCTGAAGTCTGCTAAAGCAAAAAGCCATGGCTGACTCAGGGCTCTTTTGTTCTGTGGGCGTCCACTCAGCTGACACACAATAGGCCAGCACTGAAGGAGAGAGTGCCTCTGGGGCAGCTTCATAACTCCCTCTCTTCTTTGCTGAGATAAGTTTGCCTTGTGCCTTACTGACGCCCTAAGCTCCTTGGGGACTCGAGCTCAGTCACACATTCGTGTTGAGCTGCCATCCCTTTCTGGTTTACTTCACTCCCTTTCTGGTGTTTCCTAGGATCCACTTTCATATAAACTACCTGTAATTGAGTCCTTGTCATGGTGTCTGCTTTTGAGAGAATTCAACTAAGATAACAGTTTAGAATCTATATGAAATATAAAGAAAGGGCCTTTGCAAGGGAATAGAAATGATCTTCCATTAATCCAGTAGTCAATGATGTTAAACTCCTTAGGATCATATTTTCTTGTGTATTTGTGTAAAAGAGGCCTTTGAAATGCAACACCTGCCTCTGGAATTCAGTGATAATGTTCTCTTAAAAAAGAAATGTCATCCCTTCATAATGGGAATTCCAATAGTAGTGAATAGTGTAGTTTGTCAGAAATGGGATGTAGACATGATCTAAAATAGGCACAGGTGCTTGAGTGACTCTCTGAGTAAGAGAGAATAGGACTGGAAGCTAAGGGTTTAATTTAAATGCAGAATTTCTGTTAACATCTATCTTCATGGCATGTCCCAAACACTTTGCTATGTGCTAAGTGTAATTAAATGAAGTTGTAATCCTTGCCATAATAGATTTTATATCTAAGAAACAGATATATAATCATTATCTTAAAATATCCACTTACTCCTCTAAACTCAAGATTACATAGTTCAGTCACTTTCCTGCTACTACTTCAAACAGGGAATGGGAAGTTGACAAAAATATGTCCTGGTGCTATACTCTAGATGTTGGTGTACTCTCAAAAATCAAATTTTGAACTCGTCGGCCCACAGTGATGGTGTTAGCAGGTGGGGCCTTGGCTGGTGCTTAGGCCATGAGGATGGATCCTCTTCAATGGGATTAGTGTCCTTATAAACAAGACCCCACAGAGCTCTTTAGTCTCTTCCGCCCTATGAGGAAATGAGAAATCTGCCATTGGGAAGATGGCCCTCACTCAAATATGCTGATCCCAGACTCAGTCTCCAGGACTGTAAGAAATATATTTCTGTTGTTTGTAAGCTATCTGGTCTCTGGTTTCTGTGATAGCAGTTCAAACAGACTAGGGTACTGGACTCATAATCATGGTCAAACTATTTTCAGATGGTGGCAACAATGACAAGAAAAGCCACGTTAGCGCTAATATTTTTGTAGCACCTAGTAACTTAGCAAGTACTTTCTCAAAGAAGTAGACCTCTGTATGTGATCAGTGTGTTTTACTAACATAGATTCTCTCCTGGGAAATTTATTTACTGTCACCAGCAGGTTGTCCTTTCAACTCAACCAGAATACAATGTCATGGAAATGCCAACTTCATGAAATAACTTCTTGCAATTCTAATGGAAATTTCGTATCAAATATTGGGTGATAAGAAACTGTACAGGAAAATAAATACGTGGAAGAAACAAACCCCTAAAAGATCTTTCTTGATTGTCATATTACTCCTATTTGTTCATTGTTAACTGAACAAGTGACATTGATAATGCAGAGCAAAAACAAATTTAATTTTTTCCCTTACCACTCCCTTCTAAACTTGCTTCATTTACCCATTATTTAATGTCTGTGGATGAACTATTGGACCTGGCCTACAGCATTTTAAGCCACCCTGAGAAAATAAGCAAATAGTTCACTGGGTATGAAAATCTTCAACCCAGTTTAATAACCTCACAATTCTCAATGCAATCCAAAGTAATAGTCAAATATGAACCATTTTGCAATTAAAGCTTCTCCCTATAACCACCCAGTTCAGGTGTGATCTGGGTTTAGAAGTCTGGAGTGAGGGAGCAGATTAGGTCAGCTCTTCACTAGTTTTTAACTCCACCCCCACTCACTAGCAATAGGTGTAGAATGAAAGAATTGCAGCTGGACTCCTGCCTGGTTACTTGTGGGATTTTAAAACAGTCATTTTACTCATCTGTATCTACCTTATCTCATTGGCAAAATGAGGATAAACTATACTGGTGGATTTTAAAGTCTTTTTAAAATTACCAATGGTGAAAAACTTTGCACTGTAACCAGACACATGCATACATTTATAGGTAAAACGAAATTTTTCAAAACAAAACATATACTTGTCACAAATAATGTACTCTGATAGTCTGTGCTATTTCATTTTTATAGAATGCTGCTTGTACCCTATTAAATTGGTTTTTATGACCCACTAGTGACTTCTGCAGTTTGGAAAATGACTTCTAGAAATCCCTTTCCAGTTTGATATTTGATAATTCTCTGAACAACAACTGATCATTGGAAGTTTCTAGGAAACTGATTTCAGGTGCATATATAGATCTTCCAAATGATCAGGGATAGCCAAGGAGGTAATAGGGATTCATGCAAAGGGGTGTGCTCCCCATATTTGCAGGTATGTGGGCAGAAATTCAATGACCATTTAGCTAGATGTTGCAGAAAAAATTGAAACATTAGGTTTTGATCTATACAAACTTTGATTTTTTTTCCTCCAGAGTTGAGCAGAAATAATTCTACAGTCATGAGTATTTACTACAAATAAAAGCTAAAAGCTAATGGAGACAAATATTTCAAAATGAAGGAAAATGGTTTTCTCTTTACCCTTTCTAAATATTTTGGAAAACTACAAAGGACTAACAAAGGATAATTGGAAAATCTGAGAAGTAGAAGTTTATTGTTCAAATGCCAAGAACTATTCCAGCTTTTGCCTGTAAATATTTTTTAAATGTTTTATCCAGCCAGATTTTTCCTTCAAGAAAATAATTTTGGAACTACTAAAGGTACTCTGACTGAGAAGTTAGAATACCTCTGGATTAGATCACACTAATAAAAAAAAAGAATCATAAGGTATATGAAAGTAGTAATCTCTAACTAAAATACGTTCACAATTAGCCCCATCTCTTTGAGAGAATTTCTGACATGCCTATAAATAAAAATCAAATAGCTTGATACAATATTTTCTGCTGTAAAATTAGAGGCCATGACATAACCTAGTCAAGCAACAAATGAATACACCCCTTTATCCCACCATAACAGCAAAATGTAAAGTCGGGTAAACTGATTGGTACCTAGAAAATTTAACTCCTCCCTACAAAAAGAAAGACAAAACGGTCTCTGTTGGGGAATGGCCTGATTCAAGAATCATCATGTCCATCTTTCTCCGAAGTCTGTGTTCCTAAGAGGTCACCTAAGTCTTGTCACTCCAACCCCCAAGCCCTGTCACCTGGGAAGGAGGTGAAAGGCCAACACAGTCAGACATCACCAAGACTTCTAACTGGTAGACTCCATTTATTTTAAAACAGGCTGGTGATGACTTTGTGGCTATTCTCAAATACAACTCTTACTATTTGTTTCTAGTTGAACCAAATAAATTTCCAACAGAGCTATTAAAATTATTTGTTTCCAAAGTTCACTTAATTTCCAAATGTTTCTATTTAAAATGTTTTGGAGTGATAGGAAGCAAATTTATGGCAAGTCTGATAGAGTTTAATATTTCTATTATCCCTTGCCCCTTAGATGCTTGCAGTGCTTCATAATTTTCTGTCAGCGCTTACTCCAAAAGGCAAAATTACATCTACTAGGTGGAGACAGGAGGGTTAATATGGACTTCAGGAAGGAAACTATACAGACCTGGAGGCTATGATCATAACTCTCAGTGCTATGGCTGAATGACACAGAAGAGACATGGTGTATTATCTGTTGCTAACTAATATTTAATGGTTTAAAATGTAATACCTTAAGAGAATGATTTAGAACTTAATATTTGGAGGGTGACCAGGTGATTCTGCTAATCTGAGCTATGTTTCACTACATCCACTCATATGACTCCACATTTGTCTTTCTCAACAGTTGAGTATGGTCCAGCAGCCAGAATGAAGCTCCAAGGAGACTTTTTGCAGTGACCAGATTTTGGTGTTTAGAAGTGAAATCCTCAGGGTTTATTACAGTGTAGATAAAACCAGTGTAGATATTTCCAATTGGATAGTCCAATTCCAGCAGAAACTGGAATAGTCTGCATTCAAATTCATCTTCAAGTTTACCAAATTATATTTTTATGTTATCTCAGTTAATCATCCCAAGATAGACAATGAAAAGTATTTACAAGTGAAGTTATGGATGCCCCAAGGGTCAAGTAACTTGATCAGGATCACCCCACATTTATTTTTGCTTGCTACTTTTCTTTTTAAAAAATTTTTGTTTAAATTAATCATTATTGAAGTATCATTGCTTTATATCCTGGCTAATGTTTTGGCAGTTTAGGAATCTTCCCCTCAGGTTTAGTCACCTCAAAACAATCACCATCGAAGCACCCATTGTCCTCCACCATAGTTCATTGTGCACTCCCCCCTCCCCATTTCTCACCCCCTTTCACCATCTCCTCTCTTCTTTTCCCTCTGAAAGCCACAGAACTATAGTCAGTTCTCAAGAGTTGGTTTTAATGTTTGTCTTTGTCTGACTCTTTTGTTTGGTTTCTCTGTATTCCAAGCATAATTCACACCATCAGATATTTATCTTTCTTCTTCTGGCTTGTTTTACTTAGCATAATCCCTTCCAGTTCCATCCATGTTGCTGCAAATGACATGAGTTTAACCTTTTTTATTGCTGAGTAGTATTCCATTGTATATGTATGTATGTATGTATGTATGTATGCATGCATGCATGTACATATATACACACACACACACATCTTCTTGTTCCACTAATCTGTTTGGGGGCACTTAGAGTGTTTCCATATCTTGGCTATGGTAAACAGTGCTGCCATGAACACAGAAGGATCATACCACATTTAAATAATATCAGAGATGGCTCCCAAATTATAAGTCTGACTCCCTGATACAAGTCCCTTTTGTTCACTTGAAAAATTGCTATAAATCTATCTTTGACGTCACTGAAAAGTTATGATTTTAAAAAGCCAAACACATAAATCAAGATCATTATAAATATAAGCAAGAAAGAGGAGGAGAAAGAGGAGAAGGAGAAAAAAAGATAAAAATGATAACAAGAAGAAAAATTGATGGTTAGTAGGGATACAGGAAGTCTCTTCCTGCAAACCTCAGAGTGAGGAAGGGATGACAATTGTCTAACAGATGGGAGGGGAAATGCCAAAATATACTACATATGGGAGCAAGTGTTTAGAGATCTTATTGTAAAATTCAGAAAGAGGCCAAAATATAAACTTTTCACAGAACTTTACTAGAGACTTTTGCTGTTGTCAACACCTGTAACTTGGCAATCAGAGGTGGGAATTAGGGGCCAATCACTGCTGTTTGGACAGAAAACACCCAGGGTGAGCCCACATTCAGGGGCTGGTGGGTATGGACAGCAGTTCTACTCAGTTCCACCATGTGAAAAATGCTCCATGTTGAGCTCAGCTGCTGGAAAACTATGATGCTTTATAGTGGGAAAAATTAGATTTGCTAGTCCCATCAATTCTACGTGGTACACACACAGGTCAACCAAAGAGAGAAATCAAAGAGACAGAGTTTTAAGGGGTGGGAGTGGGTTTGAAGAGAATGTGGGGGTGGCATGAACAGGAGGAAGAAAAGATTTGAAAGACTGACTGGGGAGAAGGGAATTTAGAGGAGAGAGGAACAGGTCCAGGTACCAAGTGCTGGGGAAAGAATCAAGCATCTAAAGAAAAGCAGGCAGGAAGTGAGGCAGGACCTGGGGTTCTGGGATTCTGGGTTCCTGAAAGCTGAAGAGGCTTTCCTGACAGTGCAGCCCTCCCCTCCATTAACTCAAGGAAGAAACCGTTTCAGAGAAGTAGAAGTGTCTGCCAGAGCCCTAGCTTGTGATGAGTTCCACAGGACTGGTCTCCTCCTTTGGGCCCTGAGAGAGGAGCCAGCAGAAAGGGGTGAGTGAGCCTTGAGAAGACTAAGTGTGCGAGAGGCTGTTCTCAGGGGCACTACACAGACAGTCCCAACAGCAGTTCTTCCAGGCATAAAGACTTTTCTCCATTGACAGGATGCAGCTGGATTTCAGAGTTGAAATTCCTCCCCAAGGTGGCAAAGGTAAGAAGCCAAAGATCTGGAATTAAATCCAGATTGACCCCCACACCAGCACCTGGACTTGGCATCATACTGACTCTTCATACACCAGGAAGAGATTAGGATTCCAATGACCAAAGGAATCATCAACACCAAATCAAGACAAAGCTAAACATGATGCCTTTCCTTCCCTATCACTCCTCCTTCCCAGCACCATGTACTTTTAGCAAAACAGGAAGAACACAAAACTACCTTCAGAATTTAAGGACAAGAAACAGTGGAAACAAAGTTTTTATAATATTCCACAGAGTTTCCAAAATAGATAGATGGGATTTCTCCTGAATTTCATGAAAAATCTCAGTTACGCTTTTGAACAAGAAATCATTTTGGTTTACCCATCATTGTGGTAACAAGAAAAGAAAGGAATTTGAAATGAAGCCTTCAATTCCATCAAAAGTTAAGTTTCAAAAACATATTGCAAGCATAGCAGCAGGCTTGTTAATTCTCACAATAATATCTAATGCCCTTGAATGTGTAATTAGAAACTCAATGACCAATCGCTTGCTTCGCTACTCTAAAAGAAAATGATGCATGTTCAAGAGACACCACTGACGTCATATTGTCATGTAAACAGTCCAAAAGGAGGAACTGGAGCAGACAAAAGACAGGGAGCCTTTTTTTTTTTTTTTAGAGAGTGAGAGAGAGAGAGACTGTGACCGCTTACACAGCAAAGAAGGAATATTGTGTCAGTACAGCCTCATGGCACTGCTCCCCCAAAATTCTTTCCAACAAGATCATCTATCAGGATATGAAAAGATGGTGCTCTAAGGCTTAAGAAAGAAAAGAATTCCAGACTCCACATGAAGTCCAGATTCTATTATTGCTTCCAGACTAGTAAGACTATTTGTTTTGAATCATTTGGAGTTTACCTATTCAAGAGTTTGGTTGAACTGACTATACTTTTATAACAAATAAAGCATCCAGTTGGAGCAGGGAACAAGCTGTGGATGTGAATTGTCCTCCTGTTTGATGGGAAGCTGTGCACACATTTCCATGTTTAGACAATCAAACATCAGGCAGTAGATTTAGGACACATCCATTTTGCTGGAACCTTTCTCTCTGTCTGAAGAAGAGCGCTCCAAGATGAAATTTTCATGCATTTTTAATAAAACCTTGTTTCTAAGAGTAAATATCAGGAAAATAAAGTTGAAAATCACTGCAGATCTACAGAATGAATTGGATATTTTTGTATTCAGTCATCATTAGGGACTTTTTTTCACTGTCAAACACCAAACACCAAATGCCCATGGAAATAATAGGTCATTTTTATCTTCCTGCTTTTCAATTCCTGTCCCCGGGGAGATACAGTGTGTCCTCTGGCTGCCAGTCACTCAATGACCAGAGCCTTCCACCTGTCATATGAACCAGGGAAGTGTCTAAAAAAGCCAGACACTGGACACCATGGGGTGAGGTCTAGCAAGCAGGGGTTTAAATCTGACCCCCGGAGGCTGTTTTTCTGATAAGCTTTCCCCATTTTGTAGCCATTGTCATCACCTTCACAATTATCCAAACATTTTCCCAAGAAAGGGCCTGAATTTTATTCATCATGTTAAGGGACAGACGGGAGGGGAGGGTTGTAATGAATCAGACACCAAAATCTTACTGATTCTCCCCTGTGGGCCAGGGGAGAGGGGTTGTTTGGAGATCCCAGGAGAGCCTTGTCCTGCAAGTCTCTGAGTGAGGCCACGTGTGCCTGTCACCCAAAACCTCCTG
This sequence comes from Scalopus aquaticus, assembly GCA_004024925.1. NCBI lineage: Eukaryota > Metazoa > Chordata > Mammalia > Eulipotyphla > Talpidae > Scalopus > Scalopus aquaticus. The sequence goes on along the minus strand of PVIJ01005554.1, from coordinate 45,911 downwards.
CCCAGAAGCCTGACTGCTCTGTTGTAGAGGACGCCTTAGTGTCCTGATTTGTTCCAGTTCCAGAGCGTTCAAAAAGAGATGGAACTGGAGAGTTGGGAGAATCAAGGTCCAGGTCCCGGGAAGATGTCAGCGGGCCTAGTCTCTCTCAAGGGCTCCACCTGCAGGCAGAAGTTGGTGCTGCTACCAGGGTGCTTGCTGGCTTGGCCTCTCAGAATTAGGAGGACCAGCTCTTTAACTTTTATTTTCTATATTCTTTTTTAAATGGCAGTCTGTATGATGTCTTAACCCTGAAGTTTTGTAGTGGATGTCTCTAAATTCTTAAAAGATGCAAGGTCTGCAGGTGGCCAGACAAGGTGGCCAGACAAGACCACAAGGCCCACTCCAAGATGCTCCAATCACAGGGGGCCAGCAGTGCAGGGGAGTCCTGAGGGGAGAGCGCTGTACTACTAGACCTACTGAGGCCAAGGTGCTCAAAGTGTCATCCCTGCATGAGCAGCATAAGGTCTCCAAGAAATTTTTAGATAAAGACTGATAGACAGGGCCTCCCCGGAGGTCGAGGGGTTAAGTTTCAGCACTATCACTGTTATGGCCTGAGTTTGATTCCCAGCCAGGGAGCTAACCCACATATGGCACAGCAGACCTCTCCTGTCTCACCCACTGCTCCCCTCAGCACGGACCTAGGTCTCATTGGGCTAAAAGTACATCAGTCACAGGGTTGCATTCCTTCTTGAAGTCTCTAGGGAAGAATCCAGTTCTTAATCATATTGTTGGCAAGAATGAAGTTCCTTGATATTAGAGGACCAAGGTTCCTAGTTTTTTAATGGTTGTAAATGAAGGGTCATTTACAGCTTCTAGAGCCTTCTGTACAGTTTGCTTAGAACCCTTATCCTCTGTCTTCAAAGCACAATAGACAGGCAGTGTCCTCTGGTGTCATGGCTCCTGACCTTCCTTCCTACTGACATCTTGCTTGGACAACAGCCAGGAAAAAATATTCTTTTTTAAAAAAGTCACATGATTATACTGGGTCCAATTGGATAATTTCAGTCTCCCCAAGGACCATAAATTAAACACACCTGCCTGCAGAATCCCTTTTGTCATATTAGGTAGCACAGTCACAGATTCCAGGGAGTAGGCATGAATATCATTAGGGAACAATTACTCTGCTGCCACAACCAGTAAATCAAGAATTTTACTAGCTTTTGCTAGTCCTGAAATTGTGTTAAATCTAAATTATTTTACTTCCCTGAATGTTTGATAAAATTTGCAGTGTAGAATTTTCTTAATGAAAAGATTTTTTTTATTGCTAGTTATATTTATCAAGCTAAAATAAGCTATTTTTAGGATAGGCTATTCCAAAGTCTCGGTGACTTAGCACTGAATAGGTTTATTTCTCACTCAAGTCATACTTAAGTGTAAGTGGAGCAGTCCTTCTTGGTGACTATCCTCCAACCTGCCACCCAGTGATGCAGGATTTCCCCCAAAAGAAGGAAAAAACAAAATATAAATCAACAGTAGAATGAGAAATAAATTCTATTATACTTAGATGTAATATAGTAATGAACATAAACACAATAGCACCACATGTAATAGCACAGATGAATCTTACTATGACAAAGGCAATAAGCAAGAAATAAATTATACAAATATATTCTATTCATATTAAGATCAAAATTAAGCAAAACTACTCCATATTTTTCAAGGATGCATAAATAAGAGGTAAAAGTAAAGCAAGAAAGAAATGACATTAAAATGAGGGTACTAGGTAACTCTAGGTGGAAAAAAGAAACTCAGGGCGCTCCAAGTTCAAAAACTCTCCTTTGATTTTTCTTAAATCTTTTCGGGACTAGAAAAAGCCTTAAATCTTTGACTACTAGTATCAGAAGTTCTTCTTTACCATGACAATGGAGTGAATCTCGGCAACATATTTCCCTTAGAGAAGAGAAAATAGTTACTAAATTATTTCAAATAGCAGCACATAAAGAAGGAGTTCTTTCATATGAAAAATAGTTTTGAAGTAGAGGGAGATGGAGAAAAATTGCTTTCCCTGAGATGAAGCTCTAGTCAAGTTTCAATCCCTATATGAATTCACTTTTATTTCTCATTTATATGTATCTATGCATGCACATATATGTATGTAAATGACTGGCTCTAGAAGATAGTTCCAAAGAGAATACAATGTGAATTTCCCCCCCCCCCGGGAAATCAGAAATATGTTTGTATTTGTATGTGTGTGCTCAATGCATATGTGTGTATATAAATTGCCATGTGTATTGTTGTCACTTGAGGATCTTCCATTGATAATACTGTGACCTCAATACACATTCCTTAATAACAACAGTCAAAATGATCATAGTTTAAAATAGCCAAACAACAAACTAAAAGGGCGGGGGGCGGGGGTGGGGGTGCAACATTTTACAGTTAATGTTGCCAAGTTTGTGTATCTGTGAATGGTTGACTGTGATTGTATGTAGATTTAGGTTATGTTTGCTTCATATCCCCTAAGACTTCAGTTCCCAAATTATTTCCCTTAGAATTCTGGCAATCTCTAATATACTATTAGAAATGTCATGAACAAAATGAAAATGGCTTTGCTTCAATGTGTTGGGAGAAAAGTGTTAATTAAAGAAAGTTAAACACTTGCCTCAACCACTTGGCATCATCACTGTGCTCAAATGCATCTCCAAATAAGAATGCAAAATTCATCATTCTTAGATTTATATGTGGCTTTGGTTTGGAAATACCACTTTGGATGAATGATTCTTAAGCAATATTTACTGCAATGCATATCCAGAATTAAAATAATAAGAAATATACAAAAACCTCAATAGTTTATTCCACTTAACCATTCTCAATTTTCACTGAAAAGAAAGAGCATCTCCCTGGGTGGCACAATGGGTTAAGGCACAGCACTATGAAACTATCCACAGCCACTGGAGCATGAGTTCAATCCCCAGCCAGGGAGACTCCCACATGGCACAGCAGACCTCTCATGCCTGGCCCGCTGCTCCCCTCAGCGGTGTATTTCAGTGGATCCACCTGTTCTGTGCCCCACTCAGTCTCTGGTGAGTCCTCTACCCCCCACACTTCTGGCCTACACCCCAGCTTGTATGCATAAATAAATAAATCTTTTTTAAGAAAAAAAGAAAGAAAAGAAAGAGCATCAATGAAATTGCATACTGCGTGCTCTTACAAGACTTATATGGGAAATAATATTTTGATTCATTTTATGACCTATCAGCAGATTTTCCTGACCCACCATAGACATACCTGAGGACCACTGCCCTGGAGTAAATAGTTTTCTTATAAATATGTATATAACTACATCTTGATGGAACCCATTATGAAGATGCAAACTTAGTCTGCATAGCTGATTACATAAACCTAAATGCAATAAATTATAACCAGCTACACAGTGAAAAATTATTTTTCTCATAAGTATAACCTATCATCCGCTGAACTAGCTCTTGACTTATAACAACAGGATTTCCATAATCATCTATAGTTAAATCAAAGTATTTGGGATTATCTTACATGCATGTTGCAAAAAATATTACACTACTTAAGAATTAAGTATCTCACAAGCTACCTAGTAAAGTATGATTTTTCTTTTTACCTTACGGTTGGAATTATTTGCCTTTAAAATAAAGGAATTCAACATTAATTGGAGGGAGGGAGAGTTTCTACATGTTAAGTAACTATCTTCTAAGGAACATGACACAAATGGCAAGGAAAGGTCTACTAAAGCTACATGATAATCATCTCCAGCAACAGCCAGGAGACTATGCCTGTATTACAGAGGATTGCAGTAGAGTCTACGTGAGTTCTAGCCCTCAGAAGTAATAGCATGATTATGTACAATACTTGTTATGAATCTTCTCAAGATTAGAGTCACAAAACTGTCTTTGAAGGGGAACTGAGACAGAAATGTCACATCTAAACCAAACAGGTCCAACACTTAAGCAGACGTGTCTAGTAAAATGGCTTCTCTACCATTGGCTTCGGCCAGTTTCTTTTATCTTCCATCACCTCCCTTTTAACACATACTCTCATAATTTATCTTCCAAGCATCTCCTATAAGCTACATATATAGCAATATAAGCACTTGGTCTCTTGTCAGGAGCAAGCTACTGAAGTTTGTTTAAAATAGGAGTTGGGCCTCTCTGGTGGCACAACGGGTTAAGTCGCAGCACTATGAAGCTATCCGCAGCCACTGCAGCACAAGTTCAATCTCTGGCCAGGGAGATTCCCACATGGTGCAACAGACCTCTCCTGTCTCTCCTGTTGCTCCCCTCAGCAGTGTATTTCAGTGGATTAGCCTGTTCTGCACCCCACTCTGTCTCTGGTGAATCCTCTCACCCCCCGCACTTCTGCCCTACACCCCAGCTTGTATGCATAAATCAATAAATCTTTAAAAAAATAAAATAGGAGTTAATATGAGTTACAGGGCAATTACTTCATCTAAGAATAAACAGGCCCGCAATAATTAACTGGAGATGGCCCTTTTTACTTTTTAAATGTTTTTTCACTAAATAGTAGGAATGCTCTCTAACAAAAAATAATTGGAAATAATGCTTTCTAGTAGGAAATGCATCACTGTCATTTATTATAAAACCCCTGTGAAATATGTGATCTTCCTTGCATGTGTGCAAACCAAAAGTTGAGCTTTATAGTCAATTGGGCAAAATTGAAGCTAAGCATGCTTCCTGATTTCTGAATGTGTTATATCTTCCTAGAAAGGAGAGGGAACAAATAACAAGAAATCATATTTTCAAAGGGGAAAATGCTTTCTTCAGTGAGCCCATTTGTTCTTCACATCCATAATTAATATTCACCATGTGTCAGACAATGTTAGGTGGATTTGTGTCTGACACATAAAAGCATTTGCAAACTTCCTCACACATCTTTCTATGTCAATTTCCTTGTAATGAGCTCAAAGCTCAATAAGGGAAGGGCTTGGTTCTCATTGTAGAATCTAACACATCTTGTAAATAACAATAATACTGAAAATAATAGTTGACAATGCTGAGCATTTATTTAAGGTGCTGTTCCAGGTACTTTACATCTAGTTCATTCAAGTGGGTGTCATTGACATCCACGTTTTACAGATAAAGCGCAGACACATGAATGTAACTCACCCAGAGTATTGGACTCCACCAATTTCATACCAGAGACCACACTTTTGATATAGTCTTTTGAGTGAATTAATACTGTGAAGCAACTCCAGAAAGACTTTTAAAAGGGGAAGCTGGAATGTCTCTCGAAGGAAAATAGAAATTCATCTAGTAGACACAGAGGAGACTGGTAGCCAGAAGGGAGAACAGCATGTGCAAAGGTAGAAAGCTGCACCATGTAGTCCAGTAGTCACCAGACACATGTGGCTACTGAGCTTGTTAAATGTGGCTGCTCTGAATTAAGATATGCAGCAAGTCTATTTACTGATTTTCAAAGGCAAGCATGAGAAAGTGCAAAATATCTCCTTAAAACAAGGAAACCAAAACAGAAATAAAATAACATCAGTACCTGATATTGATCTAGAGCCTAAATATGTTAGACACTAAGTATGAACTCTATACAATTATTTAATCCTCTAAGACTTCAAAGAAGAAATGACAAAATTGCTAACCAATGTACCCGACAGACATTGCTCTGTGCCATAACTTATTTAGAAAAGATCTAGCATTTCTTAAGTTGGGTTCTCCCCAAACCAACCCCTAACACAAGGACGCGAGTACAAGGAGTAAATTTAGGAAGGTGAACGAAAGAATGGACTAGTGAATGAGGGCATGGCTCCAGGTAAGACACGTCACTACTGGAGGCGGTTGGTAAGTCACTTAGAATAATTTCACCAGAAGAGAGGGCACTATCAGTCGCATCCCATTGCTTGAGGGCTTCCCCAAAAAGCATCAACTATAGCAAGGTCAGGCCGTAGCTGTGTGGTACAGCAAACTTGCTGGTGTCAAGAAAATGTTTAAAGAAGGACCAGGGAAGCTGTCAGCAAAAGAAGCGCACCTGAGGCCAACTCAGGTACACCCTGCTGGTCAGCTCAGAGGTTAAGGCAATCTGGATCTGGGCATCAACCAATTCTGTTATACACTGCCACCTCCTATGGCCACAGGAGGAAATTGAGGTGCAGAGAAGTAAAATAACTTGCTTGAGATACCAGAGCTAGAAAATGGAAGAGCTGAAATTCCTACAGCATCCATAGCTGCAAAGTTCATTCTTAACTGATGCTATTTTCCTTCTCAGACAAGGATCAGAGATGCTAAGAAACAAGCCCAAGGTTACATGATGATTACTGCAGCTCATATGTGACATACTTGTGTTTGGAACCATGATTAACAGCGTTAAAAGCCTACACTCTTTGCAGTTCGACATGCTTATCTCCCACAAAGTCTCAGTTCCAAAGTCCAGTAATTCCCTTATCGCAGACACAGCTTTCTCTGAAAGCACATTGGCCTAGTGAAATTCCCTTTCATAATGGACAATAGCCCACATTTTGCTTTATAGCCTAGGCACTCTCACTGCGCTCCTTTATGATCTGGGAAGTCTATATCTGAAACACAATAGCATCTATTTACAGTAAACACATAACCCCTCTTTATTATTGACAATCTTGCTATTGACTTTCTCTTTGAGTGGCCACCTTAATAAACAAGCAATTACTGGGAAATAAATGGATAAACAAAGTATTCCTTTTGGGGACTAATAAATCTTTGACTCCACTTTCTCAACTTTTTCTTCTACTTTATTTCCCCCATTGGCCTGAGTCTACATCCAACCATGCAAGGAGAACAATGAATCAAATGATCAATTAGGGATTTGGTGGCCCTGATTTGACATTCTGCATTAAGCAGGAACTAATTGTCTGATTCCTGATGCTTTTTAAAACATATCTCAGCAATCAATAGGTCAGGGACTATGTTTTAGCTAGAAAAGCATCTTAGACTGGCTCAGAGGAAGCAAGATACTCTACAATCGGCTTCTCAAGCACCGAAGCTCCAGGTTCTCCTGCCTTATCCTGGGGAGATCGTACTTCCTTCAAAGAAGCTATTTGAGTTACTATTCCCACAGCCAATGCCCTCTGCAGACATTCAAATACCTGAAGCAAGGAACATAAGAAAGCTCACAAACTTTTGGAGTTAGCAAAAAGGAAATGAAAAAGCAAATAGACATCCAGGGCTTCTTGCACTTGAACAAAGGCTGAAAACAGACTAATATAAACCAAAATAGGGGACTTTCTCCACCCAAGAGAAGCAGCAATCGATAACTGACAATGCTTTCATGAACCATGATAAAATGCTTTCCAGAAGGCCTTAATAGGGCCTCCAGAGCACACTCAGAATGACCCAGAGGCTCCATCAGCCCCATTTCTCTTCCTACATCTTGATTCTGAAGTCATCCTGCTTTAAATGGTGTCCTCCTTGTTCTTAAGAAGCTAATGTCTGTTATATCCTAGTGTTTTCACCCTGCCTGAAAGCCCACAGGGGATCCTCGTCAGAGACACAGAGTCTACAGGCAGAAAAGCTCAGTTTGCCTCTCTCCCCGTGTCCTGCACAAGCCCACAGAAGCCGCCTGACCCTCAGTGTTTAGTGCACCTATCACTATCACCTATCCTGGAAAGTGCACCCACCAGCACCCCATGTGCCCATAGGCTGGACAGTCATAATGAAGAGGACTGAGGCCCAAAGGAAAGAAAAACCTGGCATCACCTTGTCCTGCTAAACTTCCTTGGAAAGAAAAGGGATGGGATTTCCCTCTGAGGAGTCATTCTGTGGTTCCACGGAGGCTGAGTGGGACTGGACAAATGCTCCAGTGACTAATATTTTAAAACCCAGTGTTTATTTCCATGTACACATCAAGGGTAGGAAGGTCTGAGTGAAATGGAAATAGAAACATGATCTATAAGCAGATTTACCATGTCAACAAAGTTCACTTTAGTTCTTTCCATGAAACATCAGTCATTCCCTAAGGAAAAGTGAAGCAGACCAGAGCTGGATGATGATCTCGGTCTGAAACCTCTTTGTACTATGTTTTATTTGAGATCCAGAGAGCCACGGAATGCTACAAAGGCAGAATATCTATCTGCTCCCCAGACAAACAACTTTTCTTTGGTCTCAGCAGGTGTCTCCTTCGAAGGGTCCTCTTTACACATCCTGTTCAGTTTCTGGACTGGGAGACTTTTACAATTCCTACACAGAGTTCTTTCCAAATGGAGACTGTGTGTGAAAAAACACAGTTACACCATGGGAGCAGATCTCAAAGCAGACACAAGGATTCTGATACCACCACTGATTGCTAAGAACTACCAGGAAGGTTTTGATAATGTTACTCTAATGAATCATCCTACCAATCCACTGAGGTAAATATTATCAACTTAATTTGACAGGCAAGAAAACTAAGAAGTGGAGAGTAAATGAAATATTCAAAGTCACACAGGTAGGAGTAGGGAAGCAAAATTTCTAGCCCAAGTGGGCAAGTCTCCAAACTCCATGCAGCGCTAACACCAGCGCTCTCAGGAGGAGAGCCATGCAAAGATGCAGCACAGGGGCCCTCCTGCTGGTGCAAGGGGTTGTCTCAGCACTATGAAGCTATCCTCAGCCACTGAAGCACAAGTTCAATCCCCAGTCAGGGAGCTTCCCACATGGCACAGCAGACCTCTCCTGCCTTGCCCACTGCTCCCCTCAGCAGTGTATTTCAGTAGATCTACCTGTTCTTCTCCCTCCTCTGTCTCTGGTGAATCCTCTCATGCCCCCACATCTCTGGCCTACACCCCAGCTCTTGTATGCATAAATAAATCTTAAAAAAAAAGATGCAGCATAACGACATTGATTTCAGTGCACGGGTTGCCACCACACCCCCAAAACTGTTTCTCCTGAGAAAGTCCCTGCCTCAGACAGCAGGCGAGGTCCACCCTTGCAACCTGTTACTTCAGGGTGTACTTGAAATCACCACATATTTACTCAGAAGTTCACCACCTGGAGTTGGGTCTGGCTGCATTGTTCACACAGTTCCTTTCTATTGAATAATTCCTTATCCAGGACTGACTTTCCGATGACTCTGGATCCTCCCTTCAGGGATGAGAGATCCTGCTACTAATGAAGAGGTTTGGCTCATATGTGTCCCCAGCTTTCTTCAAAACATGGGGACACATTCATTTAATAAACACTCTCCTGATGAAATTTCCATTGGCTTTGAGAAGCATATCTATGGTTCTTCCACTGGAAAATGTCCTATTTTATATGTGTCTAAGAGCTTTGAGACAAAGCACACCTTCAGCCAGGCTAATGAGAATAAAGGAGGGGATGAATAAGGGCCAGTTAACTCAGGAACATCTTTTAATTTCAAGCTTCTTGAAAACAAGAAGGCAGAACAGAAACACAGATACTCACTGAAACCTGGTATTGTTCATCACCATGCTAATCATTTCATTCTGAGAAGAAATCTAGAATTTTACTCCTGCTGCAAATACAAGATTAATAAAGTTGAAATAACAACAAACAATACAAAATGGTATTTAATAAAGTGGGAAAATACCACTTTATTAAAATATGTGATGCTGGCTGTAAATGCACAGGGTAAAACCAGTGAGGACAGAACACCACAAGGGACTCAAAGGACAAAATATGACTTATCTGGAACACTGACAAGAGAACATCAATAAATGAACTTCACAACCCTGTGAAGGAGGTGTTATTTTTCTCATTCTTGATAGAATATACCCAAAATATGGATGCAAATTCTATAATGTAAACGATACTCATACGGAGTGCATTTCTGTAGTTTTTGTCTTAAGCCTGCTTTGACTTACTTAATTTACTTTCAGTGGAAAATAAAGAGGCAGCAGTAGGAAGTCAAGCTAATTGTCTATTCTCAATAATGACAGAAGTGATGAAAGTCACAATTGTAAAATGTTTGTTACAGAATTACTTAGAAAGCATTAAACAAATGAGTTACAGATATCTCCTTGTAAGAATATTTAATTTCATTTTCAGACCTAGAATCCCCACTCTTTGAAAGGACTCTGATCTAAATGCAGTGTTATGGTTGTCCCAGACTTATTACTTAAGCAGGGACATAATAGAGAGAAAAATTAAATATTTCATTGAAACTTTATACCAGTAGGAACAAGAACACTTCAGAAGCCTGGGATATTATTTTTTAATTAAGTTTGATAATAAATATAGAGACCTAGAGCAACTTCAAAGGGAAACACAATCTTTTGGTTGAAAGAACCTATTAAAGCAATCAGATTTACAGAAGGAGAAACAGAAATTGAAATCTGAAATAAACTTTGAATCACTCAGCTGATGATTAATCCTAGAGACTGAATTCATTTTCCCTTTCTGGATAAGGACTGGAATTCCTCTAGATTAAAGCACAGAGATAAAATTTTCATGTGTGTTAAGGTAAAACAAGTAAAAAACAAAGCATGTGTTATCTCTCCCACCCCCTCATCCTAAATTTATTCTAAATATTTTATTCCATGTTTCCTTCTTTCTCAACATTAGTTGAGACTAAGTCAATCTTTAACTGATATTTACTGAGCAGCAACTATGTGGTTGGCATCATACCATGCAAGGACAAGTCAATGTTGGCTGGGGCACCTCATGCAGCCTCGTTCAGTGACCACAAGGACTGTGTGGTTCTGGAGGTGCCACTAGCTAAACCAACTTGCCAGTTCTCTCGCATTAATCCACCAATGTAAAGAGCAACCAGGTCTCCAGATTGAGACTCAGTGGTTCAGACCACTGATGTTCAGACCATTGATGAGGTTCTGGGTGGGCCTCCCAGCAGCCTATTTGCAGAAAGAATGAGGAGTTCCTGGGGAAAAACTCATTCTCTAGGACACTTGGACAGATAGGTATTGCAAGTGTGAGTTCCCCTTCATAAGCTCATGTACAAAGGAAAAGTAAAATCTTATCTGACTCAGGACCTCTACCCCAGGTGGTAGTAGGAAAATCCTGAGTTATAATGAGTTTCCTCCCCAGCTCTTTGTGGAAGTCCTTGGGTTGTGGCAAAAATCTGGACATTCAAATAAGTTAATAAAGTTACTGTTTTTGTGTGACAAATTACCCCAAAACCTAGTAGCTGAAAACACTTATTTTCTTTTTTTTTTTAAAGATTTATTTATTTATGCATACAAGCTGGAGTACAGGCCAGAAGTGAAAACACTTATTTTCTTTTGATCATGATTCTATAGTTCAGGATTTTAGGAAGGACTGAGCTGGACCAATTTTGCAATATCCTCTTAGGTGACTGCAGTCAGATGTCGAGGCAATTTGGGTATCTGAACACCCCGCTGCAATGAGGTGTACAAGAGGCCGCAGCACGTGGGCCAAGTATAGGCACAGAGTCATACAGGCAGGAGTCTTTATTTGCAGTTGTCTACTGTTAAAAAAATCTATTTTCTTTCCCTTTGTAAAAAGCTTATTTATCTTTACATTTTTTTTGCTTTTTTTTTTTTTTTGCTTTTATTTCCCTTGCCATAGGTGTCGATTCTCCAAAACCATCTTTATTATTGACGCCATGGAACATATTACCAATGTTTTCTTCCATAGATTTTACTGTTGCAGGTCTTACATATAAGTCTTTAATTCATTTTCAATTGATTTTTGTGTATGGAGTTAGAAAATGATCCAACTTCATTCTTTCACACACAGCTGTTCAGTTTTCTTAACACTGTTTGTTAAAGAGACTCTCCATTCCCCATTGTAGGGTCATGGCTCCTTTATCATGAATTAAGAATTAACATATACATGTATTTTTTTCTGGATTTTGGTTCTATTCCTTTGATCCACGTGTCTATTTTTATGCCAATATCATATTGTTTTAGTTACTGTTGTTTTACAATATAAAGTAAGGTAATATGATGCCTTTGTTTCTCTCCTTTTTTCTCAGGACTACTTTGCTATTAAGAACTTTTATGATTCTACACAAATTTTAATAATTTTTCTTGAAGAACATTGCTGTTATTTGGACATGGCTTGCATGAAATTTATATATTGCCTGTTGGATGGACTGATCTCAAACTCATTTTGAATGACCAAATTCCTATTCTCCTCTTGTTCTCATTGTATAATTTAGGTGTCTGTTACCTCTAGATTTGTTTTTTCATTGCTTTATTATAGTCCTTTTGTTACAGGGCAGAGAGAGACAAAATCCATTTTTCTGCTTCGGACCTTGCAAAAATTTACGTTATTTCCAAAAATCCATTATGGCTACCAATAATTACTAGTTACTGCTCAAGACTTTTGCCTAGCACCCAGGTATACATTTGCTAATTTAAACACCACTGTGCCATTGTTAACTTGTAAAAAGCCCTCAAGTGGAGACCAAGAAGTGGTCAAAACTCAAAACCAAAGTCAAAGCAAATCACTGAAGAACCATTACTGTCTTTAGAAATGCTAATGAATCTGTAAAACAGCAGTCCAAAGTCCCAGCAACTTTAGCTAGCAAAAAGATGCCACAAACAAAGCAGAGAAGCTCACCATATAGCTTCAGACGCCATCTTTGATCTGGCCACCTGGTCCAACTTACCGTCATCTTTTGAGTAAAACTACTACAGAGAACCATTTCCGTAAAATCAAACCTCTTAGCAAGAGAGTACAACAAATTACACACAGACGTACAGCATTTTAACAAGGCCCAAGACAGCTTTTTTTCAACTGCAAATCTACACATAATTTTAACAAACACACTATAGAAGCAAAAACCACATTTGCGCTTATGGTAGCCAGTGCCATGGGGAAGCCAACATTCCCTGTGGGACTGACTAACCAACGGATGGCTCAAATCCACATTGGGTGCCAAATGTGTTACAGGGCAGAGAGAGGGGAACCCCAGAACCCCCAAACCTGCCTGTTCTAAATAGGTTCTGCCATCCGCCACATCAGGACAAAACATATAAGACCTTAAGTGGAAAAAAAAACTTTAATACAATTAGTGTGATAATACAGAAAAGACAAAGAATATAGTTTCTAAACTAAGCACCCAAAGTTACCCATCACCTCATGGGCAAAAGTCCACCCAAATGGGATTGGCCCAAAGCAAGGCCCGAAAGCCTGCCATGAGTCTAAAACACCATTCACCAGGGACCCATAGAAAAGGGTCAGAAACAGTCAGACAATTCTGGGAGTTAAAGAGCAAAATCAAAACCAAGATCAACTTTGCCATGGTCAACCTCCCCACGGGTCTCTCACCCACATCTGTTTCAAACAGTCCCGGCCAGTACAGCTTCCTCACATGTCTCTCTGCTCCTTGTTCTTCTTCTGGCTCTCCATCCTGCTTCCTTCCTTCTCCCTTTTTCTGTTGTTGTTGTTGTTGTTGTTGTTGTTTTTCTTGTCTCTTCCCCAGCTTCTTATCTTTCCTGCTCAGCTCCACCCTCCCTTGGGTGGGGCAGGGAACCTGGAACACTCCCCTTTCCTGAGGGTGCTCTGATACTTTTAGCATATGCACCTAGTATTAATAAATTCTTTTAGTTTTTGGTTTTCAGTAAAGTTCCTTACCTTTCTGTCTTCTTGGAAGTTAATCTTTCAGGATCAAGTTTCTAGACTGGAAATCTTCAAGGACTTTAAACATCTCCTGCCATTCCTTCCTGTCTAAGAGGTTTCCACTGAGAAGTTCTCAACAGCCTAATTAGTCCTCCATTTTAGGTTGTTTTATAGGTGTCCCTGCTGCTTTTGACATTCTTTGTCATTGTTTTTCAATATTTTTATTACAATGTGTTTTGGAGTGTGTCTGTCTGCTATTATTTTGTTTGGAACTTTTTGAGCCTTTTGACCCCAAGTATACCTGGTTAATTTCCCAAATTAAGATGATTCTCAGCAATTATTCCCTAAAATAAATATTCTATCCCATTCTTTTTCTCTTCTCCTGGTGCCCCCACCTTGATACTGATGTTATTTCCCTTTAGGTTATCCCAATGAGCTCTTACACTGTTTTCAATTTTTTCTTATTCTTTCTCTTGTTCTCTTTGTGTGTTCTCTGACATTTTGTTTTCAAACTCACTAACTTTCTCCATTTTTATGTTTGTCTACTGTTGAGGTAGTATTGTATACTTTATTTCAATTATATTATTTCCAGGTCCATTAGTTCTAGTTGTAGCTGTGTCATATTTTCTCAATCTCTGTTCTGCTTCTCAATCTTTGATGTGTTTTACATCGTCCACTAATTCCTTAATTCAGCAAGCATGGCTATAGCTATTACCTTAAATTCCATAATTCTGCTGGAATGATACTTCACTCAAGTTTTCTTTGCTTAAGCATTTGCGAAACATTCTTCTATATCTTCATTTTTAGTTCTTATGTGGATAATAGGAAGATTCCTTTTCTTATCTTAATCAGTCAACTTTGATTCATAAGAAACTTAGTAAAATCCTAGGTTTTTACCTAGGATCTTTATGCGGTTATTATTTCACAGACTGCTGCTTTTATGCCTGTTCAGATGACTGGGGCACTGACACCACTAAGGGGTAATATACAGGAAGCAACTGGGGCAGGGAGCCCATTCTTAACGCACTAACTCCTCCATTGGTCTTGCATTGAGCCCAACTGGTACTTCAACTCAGACTGTCCCATATGATACCCTTATGACATGTCTTATTTTACTTTTGTCCCTAACAACTTTGATACAAGGCAGAGTAGCCTAAGTGTTACAAAACAGTAGCACTCAAAGGACAATGTGACAATTGGTGGGAAAAGATGAAAGCCAACTTGGATGCCCTTAGCCTGCTAGGGAATAAGACATAAACATTGACTTGGAGAGGTGTGTTAGCTATTTCATACTATTACAATTTGTTTTACTGAATTATCTTTCTTAGAGTACCAAATAGTCCCCTAATGGCCTGAAAGATCTGAAACACTTCCAAAGCATTAACAGTTTTCTGTTCTGAGTCACTGGGAGGTCTGGACTTCAGCCCTTATGTTTGCCAACAGCCAGAGTGTACCAACTTAGAATGACTTAGATCTGAAAACTCATTAGTAACCCAAACAGGTTAGTTAGAGGTGAAGATGTGGGTTCTGTCAACACCATAAACATTGATCTATTGTGCATGCAGAACAAACGTATTGTACAAATATGGTGACTTTTCCCAGAGGTGTCTTCTTGCTATATTTTTTAACTTCCTTCATTTTCCTAGATCCATTTTCACTTTTATCAAGGTGATATTTTCACCTTCTTTTAGGAAAATTACTATGAACAATTGCACATGACATGCAAAAACCTATCTGTTTAATATTAGATTATGGGGTAATATTTCTCAACTTTAATATTTATTTATGTAATAATATTTATCTAAAGATTAATAATATGTGTTTCTATCTAATTCTTTACCCACCAAATTCTTTCAATTGTGCCCTAAGGAATTCTTTCCTTCCTGTAACTAAACAAGTCATCCTTTGAGAAAACAGAAAAATGACCCACAAGAAGCAGGAAGAGATGAGAATTAGTTTCTCACTTACAGAATCTAGAATACATCAAAGATAGGCAAAGGAGAGAGAAGCAGGCAGAACATCAATAGCAGGACAAATACAAATAGAGAAACTTGACTTCTTAAGGGAAATAACCTGGCACGTAGTAAGTAGCACGTGAAAATGGAAGCATACTCAACCTTGAATCAACCCTCTCATAGCTCATATGATACAGGAAGTGTCCCTGGGCCAAATAGGACCAAAGAATAAAAAAATTGCAAGATTTTTGCTGTTCCCATGGACTGGTAAACAAAAGGTTAAAAACCTGATGACTCTGGGCCTGGACACTAGCCTACCATTTTAAGCACATAGCTTCCATGAAATGCTCGCTTGAATACAGTCATGAGCCCTGTTTGATCAGCAAGCAGCAACTGTTTGATCGTCTTTAGTGAAGTCCATGCCACACCCCCTGTTTTCTCAGGCAATAAAGTTTAATTCCTTTGTTCTTAAACTTTAGTTCTAATACCTATATATATATATCTAACACCAGAACCTCCTAGACTCTCTCATGCCCAGAGAGAACTCCCTAGAACACTCTTTCTTCCTCATTTGCTAACCAATAAACATTGACTCTTGCCTACTTTCACTGGTGTCTGTGAAGTCTTCTTTACAATATTGACCAGAGGGTCTCAAAAACTCTTTTCCTAGCTTGGGAACAGGAACCTCTGGGCCCATGGATCTGATTCCCAGCAGGTGGAGCATTAGACAGTGACTGGTTAGCTCCCACCTTATCTACCTGTGTTGTTTGAAAGTAGGATATGACTACCTCCTCACCTGCCAGACCTGCTCTCCTGTCTGGTGAAACAAAGAGGGTCACCAGTCTCTCTCCCATGGAAGCACCCATTGGAAATGAAGATCCTCTGGGCTTTAAGAAACCCTGCCCAGTAATTCCTCCCATGGGGGGAGAGAGAGGATCTATCAGAATAGAGATCATAAGGATGATGGAGAGATCATAAGGATGAGGGGAAAATTGCTGCTTCACCAAGTGAACCCTATGGAGAAGAAATGAAGACTGAAGTGAGAAAATAGACATTCCTTGAAGAGGCAATATGCATTTGTTGCAACATTAGCAAGTCAAATCCACATGTTTTTGAAGCTTAGTGTTCCTATCCATAATTTTAAACCATTTTTAAAAGTTTCTTCCAATATCTGACATTATCTCCATCTTTGCACTAGCTATCAAAGTAGAGATTAAAAGGGCTGAGAGTTGAGAAAACAGATTTATAACAAGACTGAGTTTGTGTTTGTATATCATTTGTAACAGCTATTCTGCTTGTGTGTAGTCACATGAACTTTTGTTCTTATTTCATAGATCCCAGTGGTATAAAACAGTCCCTATTTCAGAAGCAGGTAAAGTCCTGTTTCTCTTCTCCTTTCCAGAAAATATTCTAAGGAGAGATGCAACACAGTCACCATAGTATCTACAGATGGCTCATAAAACATAAGCTGAGTCACTAACACAGACCAAACAGTAGACAGAAAGGAACAACTTGCGGTTGGATGCTTTAGACCTTTTAAAAAAAACCAAGAACCACATCTAACACTGCATTTGATACTAATGTTTCTTTATTGATATCATATTGGGAGCTTGAAAATATTCAGTATTTAGAATATCCGTAAATCCTAAAAACCACTATTCTAAATTATTCAAAGAAAAGAAAGCTCAATTTTATTTTACATTGAGTCACATTTTCAAAAGCTTATTCTTCTGAATTCAAAAATTGCTTTGCAGACAAGATTTACAGAGAGGATGGTTTATTTTAGGGCAAGCCCAAATGTTCTAAAACAATTATGAGACTATTGTATTTTTTAAATACAGTATGTTTCTGTTTAAAACCTTGTAAACCTTGTTTTTCAACCAGGTTTCCTCCAAAGGCAAATATTTTGTTGCCATGGAAAAATCTCATCTTCAAGTAATTCTTCCATTTCAGGTTTTCTATAAGCTTTCAGTTATGCAGCAATAAAAGCTATTCACACAGAGAGAGCAAAGACCTATTTGGTCAGTTAGGACCTCTCTCTCACCAAGCTTCACTCAGGATTCTTCTTTTTTATATATATTTTTTATTTTTTTTAAGATTTATTTATTTATGCATACAAGCTGGGGTACAGGCCAGAGGCGGGGGGCAGCGAGAGGGTTCACCAGAGACAGGGTGGGGAGCAGTACAGGCAGATCAGAAATACACTGCTGAGGGGAGCAGCAGGAGAGGCAGGAGAGGTCTGCTGTGCCATGTGGGGTTCTCCCTGGCTGGGCATCGAACTGGCATGGCGTGCTGCCA
Source organism: Scalopus aquaticus (assembly GCA_004024925.1). Taxonomy (NCBI): domain Eukaryota; kingdom Metazoa; phylum Chordata; class Mammalia; order Eulipotyphla; family Talpidae; genus Scalopus; species Scalopus aquaticus. The sequence continues at coordinate 28,168 of PVIJ01005554.1, read as the reverse complement.
ACAGCTCCACAGCGCAGCACTCAACCGCTGTGCCACCAGGGAGGCCCAGGATTCTTCTTTAAGGCATCTTCTTCAGTGATTTCTACAACTTTACAACTCATAATATGGTACATCTTGACATCTTTTAAAAGATGCCACAACTTTTCAATGTTGCAATTAAGTTTAATTTTTCCAGAAAACACCACATTTCTCAGTCTCCACCCTACCAGAGGGTGGGGAACATTCACAGTGTTTCTTTGCTTGATAATGACACCTTTACCTTTCTTAAATGACTTTTTTTGCTTAATTTTAAGATCTTTAGCCCAGTGCTTTCAGCATTATAGGGCTTCATTCTTAAATTCCTCTGCCTTTCCATAGCATTCTAAGAAGTTTTCCCTGTTGTATTAATCCTGGGTAGAAAATAAAAAGACATTTTTTTCCCTCCAAGTACCTCAAATAGTGCAGTCAAATAGAGGAATAAAGCTTTTTCCACTAGAATATCATGAGATAAAATGGAATTTCAAAGGAGAAAAAACACTCTACAAATACAACTATCTATTATAAATACTACCCACAATTTAACTCTAGTAATCACTGTATTACTATTCTAGACCTATTCTCACAAAGGTTAAAATAAAGACTGATGAGATCAAACTAATGTGCTGATAAATTAACTGCTTGCTGCATGAAAAGACTACTATTGAGAAGAGGACAACAAAATCAAGACTTTAAACAACATGGTATCCACATATTGAGCATACAAAAATAATATATTAAGCATGCTAAAAAGGATATATGAGGCATAATAAAAAAAATCAATAAAACAAACCCACAGATGTTGAAATTGCCATAAAGAGATTTAAAATGTTTATTATAAATGTTTGTTGATTCAAAGGAAAAGATGGTCATAATGGTCAAACAGATGTGGAAGTTTAGCAGATAAAATGAACTATAAAATAATTTAAGGTAAACTCTAAAATTAAAAACTATAATATCTGAAATGAAAATTTTACTATGCCAACTTAACAAAAGATTACACACTACAAAAGGAAATGTCAGTAAAATTGAAGACAGGTCAAGAGAAACTAAAGATTAGAAGAAACTGAAGAAAAGAAATTAACTTTAAAAATAAAATAACAGTTCCAATGATAGTGAAAGAATATTAAGTGGTCTAACATATATCATAAGAGTTCCAGAAAACAAGGAGAGAAACATTGGGGAAAGAATAATTTTGAAGAAATAAAGACTAAAGACATCATATTTGATGAAAAGTATCCACTGACTGGTCCAAGAAACTTATAAATCCTAAACATGTTATATTCAATTTGTTGAAAACCAAAGATAGAAAGTTTTAAAGCAGTCAGAAAATAGAGGCATGTTTTCTAAAGAGGTTTAATGATAAGAATGAGATACGGTATCTCCTCTGAAATAATACAAGCAAAAATACAACAAAAGGACATCTTCAAAGTTATCTATTAAAAGCTAAAGAAGAAACATTATGTTATCATATTAATTGATGCATATAAAAAATCATTTGACATTGAATGGGCCTGGGGTTGGAGAGTTGGACGCCAAGGCAGCTTCTCTTGTCTGGGCCATTGTTTGGACCAGGAAAGAAGTGAATGTTGAGACCAGAGTTAGGCAGGAACAGCAAGAAATTTATTGTCAGATAAGAAGAGGAGGAGGAAAGCTCCCTGAACAGAGAAGAGTCCTGAGTTGGTACTCGCTGAGAGGCAAGAAGCATGGATTTATATACTCTTTGAAATAAAGGGAGTTAGTGTTTTGCCGGGGTAGGGGGGCAGGGTGGGTATTATCTGCAATGTGACTTATTGGGCAGGTTTTTACCTGGTTAATTCCAGCCATCTGTGGAGTCCTGTGGCTGGATCTCCTGGTTGGAGATCTGTCTACTGGAATGTGCAGATGGGGCTGACCTTGGCCCAGAGGGGTGTAGCTTTATGGTGTGGGGCAGCCTACAGAATGTCCTTTATTTTTGCACAATTCAGAATGCAGTCTTAAGGCTGCAGGGCAGATTACAGAATGCCCTGTTTCAGCATGTTTCAGAATGCTATCTTCAGGCCAGTAGCTAATGACTCTAAGCTGTCATCATGCCCAACTTACTTCTTCCTTCAACATAATTCAATGACTATTCATGATTTTAAAATGCCCTCTAGGCAATTTGGTCCTCTATCTTATAGCATTCACAAAAAGTCAACTCAAAATGGATTGAAGGCTTGAATTTTAGACCTGAAATCCTAAAACTTTTAGAAAAAAACATAGGAGGTAAGCTCCTTGACAATGAATTTGGCAATAAGTTTTTGGGTCTGACATCAATATCAAAAACAACAAAATTGACAATAAAATCATACTACATCAAACAAAAGAGTTTCTACACAGCAAAATAAACAATCAGCAAAATGAAAAGGTAAATTACTGAATGGAAGGAAAAAATTGTGAGTTATATATCTGGTTAAGAGTTGATATCAAAATATACAAGAAATTCATAAAGGTTAATAGTGAAAAAACAGCCCATTTGAAATATGGAAAAGGCCCTAATTAGACTTTTTTCCCAAAGAAGAAACGGAAGTGGCAAACAGGGACAAGAAGTGCCCAAATTACAACTCATCACGGAAATGCAAATCATAACTATTAATCACCTAACACCTATTAGGATGCCTATTATCAAAAACAATAACAAACAACAAATATTAGGGAGCATGCAGAGAAAGGGAACATGTGTACATTGTTGGTGGGAATGTAAATTGGTGTGGCCACTACAGAAACTGTATGGAGGGGTCTCAAGAAATTAAAAAATAGACCTACCATAAGATCAAAGATACACTTTTGAGTATATGTTTTTCAAGTTTATGAAATCAGCATTTTTAAGACATATCTGCATTTCCATGCTCATTGCAGAATCATTCATAATAGCTAAGATAGGGAAGGAGTGAAATATGTTCATCTAGACTATCTCAATTGCTGAAGAAAGTGCACATGATATAATTGCTTTGGGAGACAGGTTGGCAGTTTCTTTCAAAGAAAAACATCATTGAAACATTTAATTGAGCAATCACCCAGCTTACTTGAAAACGTATATATCCACACAAAAGCCAACATATAACTATTTATAGCAGCATTATTCCTACTTGTCAAACACTGGAAACAATGAAGATGGCTTTCAATAGGAATGAATAGACAAACTGGCATGTCCATACTATAGGCCATTAGCCAACAATGAAAAGAAATAAACAATGAGCCAGGCAAAGACATAGATGAATCTTAAATGAATAATGCTAAATGAAAGAAGATGATCTGAAAGGCTGTATATTGTCCAATTTCATTTCTAGGTCATTCTGGAAAAGTTAAAACTCTAGAGAAGATAAAAAAGTGGTTGCCAGGTTCTTTGGAGGAGAGAAGAGCAAGACAGCATTGAACAGATAAAGCACGTGGCTATTTTAGAGCAGTGAAACTATTCCATATGACACTGTAATGACAGTTATGACACTACGCATTTGTTAAAACTAGAAGAACTTTACAGTAAAGAGGATGAATCTTAATGTATGAAAATGGAAAAACTAGTAATAATTTAGTTCAGGGGAGACCAGGGAGGAATACAGAATGTTATAAAATGATCTAAAAAAGTGCATGAAACTACCTCACTGAAGGGTAGGGGATAAAAGGTGCTTACCTAAGTCACTTTAGAAAGGAGCAGTAACTGTTTGAGCCCCACTAAATGGAGCTGTACATCGCTGCTGTGCTCCAGTAAATGAAATTGTTTCTCATGGGCATTTGCCCTAACAATGCCAAAAGTACTATACATGTGTGCTGGAATTAAGCACCTAAGCAAATGAATGGGATCCAGGTTTCTCAGTGTTGGAGTGGGGAGTTAAAGACAAACAAGGGAAGAAGGCTAGAATGATTTAGGTGCACTCTGTTAGAGCTGGAGACATCATTACAAACTCATGTCGAGTTTACGATACAGCTGTTTACATCAGAAATCTGTGTAGATGTGTGTCATGAGGGTACCACACACTGGCATTGCTTTGATGTCAGTTAGGAGGTTCCAGGACAAACAACACTGACATTCATAGCAATGAGCCCCCTTCCCTTCAGCTGGCCCCTACCATTTCATCTATCCACTTAACTTTTAAGTCTCACGACAGAGTAAGGTCCCATCTCTTTTGTCACCAAGTACTCTCTGCACCTCATTTTCTCTCTTCCACATCTTGAGATGATCTACTAATTATTTGTTCTTTTTAATCTGCCCAAGTGAGGAACATAAGTTCCTGTCTTGCATCACCTCAACTCATAGTTGATAACATTGCATTCATGAAAGGAGAGGATGTATTCAACTGCTAATGCCTATGTACCATCCAAGTTGCTTAGTCTGAATCTGATTGGTCAACGATCTTTCTCCACTCCAGAATGTGTGGGTTGCTTATCTTCATATCAATTTGCCAAAAATCAAAACAAAAATGCCAACAAATTGCCACTTAAGCAAGAAGAGATCTGTTGCCTTTAACCATAAAAATACTTGTTCCAACAGGAATATCATGTACTGGCATGACTGGGTCCAGGCATCGGGTGCCTTTGGTAGGCTCAGGGTCATGCCCAGCTCCTGCTGCCTCTTGCTTTTGCCGTACAGTCCCTGAAAGCCCATCACACTTAGAGCATAACCAAAGTGGGATCTCAGAGTGGGATGCTGAGATGGGGACAGGGAAAAACTTGTCCTCTTGAGGACTTGGAGACTACAAGATTTTTTTTTAATTAAGCAGTTTTGTGACTTCAAAAGGTTGCCATTCCAAGACACCTGGACTCATTTATTAATCTTCATGGACCCAAACTAAATTGCTCCTCTAATTCTTAGAAATCTAGAGGGGAGTGGAAGTTAGAAATTTAACTTCCATTAGCCCAAAACATAGAAGGACCCAGAATAATAATTTATTCTTCTACAAAAACCTCACAGATTTTGAAGTCTTGTCTTTACCAATTAATCCCCCATAGATTTTGAGGACTTAAGTGAGGAATGTTTATTGTGGACCACAGAATTAGGAGACAGACAGAAATGAGAGGGCAGGGGTCATGTTTTATGGGGCTGATAGAGTAACAGGGAGGTGTTTTGGGTTGAGCTATCCTACAAGAAGAGCTAATGCTTCTGCATAGGTCATGTCTCATTAGCATATTGAGTCTCCATCCTGGGATGAATTTTAGCAAGCTAATGAGACCAAGGTCACTTCTAGATTAGTTCTGCATTCAGGCTTCAGCTAGTTCTGGAATCATTGCCTAAAGACAGGCCACATCTACAGACTGGAGTGTCTCTTTGTCACTTGTGAGTGGTTGGCTGGGCCTATTAACCTAGAGGCTCAATAACAGGGATGTTAGGCAAGCAAGGTCTAGGTCCAAGGGGTCCTGTAACAAAACCACCAATCTGACATCTCTGGGTTAAAAATAATAACCATTTTCCTGCTTATAGCAGTTGACAAACTAACACCCTAGGTTATTAAAGTGATAGGTATGAAGTGTGAGTGTATGTGTATGTGTGTGTGTGTGTGTGTGTGTGTGTGTGTGTGTGTGTGTGTGTATGTGTGTGTGTACCAAGCATTTAAAACCATCCTTGAAGACAACCATGAAAATAGGTGGGACATAATATAAGTATCTGCAATAAATTAATGAATAAATGGTTTTATTGATAAATATTATAATGAGAAGTCTGGTCAGACAAAAGTGAAGGACGCATTTTAGGGCAAATTGAGAAATAACATCGAAAAGAAAAAGCTATGTCGATTGACTTAAGAGTGGCTGGATATTAAGTAGATACAGTAAATTTTGGCAGGAAAATTATATACAGAGACTCTGAAGCCAGAAGAACAGAGCATTAGATGACGGTGTTCCATCCAAAAGACATGTAAGACCATTTGAGTAAAAAAGTGGTTGAGAAATAGTGATTTAGCTGCAGAAAAATATATATGAACAGATCAAATTTGGAAGAGAAGTGAAATTTTCATAGAATCTGACATATTAAGAGCCAACAGGGTTATAAGAAACCCTCATTTTATGGGTTTATCACTCCTAACTGCAATGTTAGAATTTTTCTTTTTTTATGTCTTACACAGACTTGACCTACAATATTTGCCTTTAATTGCTCAGACTGGGACCCAGGCAAATCATACTTCCTAAGTACCCCTAGGTAATTTTTATTTGCAATCCGGGGAGAAAGTCTCTAATATTTAAGCCCCAGCTAGAAAGGTGATAGGTTTTTCCCAAGAACACAGCAGAATGAGAGGCATTCCATAAATGGATTCATCTCATATTTTTTTACTTAATAGTGTGTCGCATAGTGTTCACTTTGTAAGTATTCAAGTATTCAGTTATTAGGCTGCTATTTGTTCTCTTTCTTGGGACCCTACAAATATTACTGATGACCCAAAACCTCATCAAGGCCCACAGGAAACTTCACACTTCCCTGTACCTCAGACTATACTCCCTTCTACCTTTGACTCCCACCTGTAATCCAAGCTATCTCCAGAGCAGGAGATTGGATCTAGAAGTAGAAAGCCGGGTGATCCAAACTGTGGTCTGGACCTCTCTCATCTTCCAAGTCCTTCTCTGAGGCTATCTCCTCTGGAATCCTTGAAATGGTAAACTCCTAAAGAGCCCCCAACATCATCAACCACTTGCAGTGATACGAGCCAAGGTCATGTGGAGGAAGGGTCATGGTCAAGTCAGGGACAATGGAGAGCCCAGGCCACCCCAGGTGCCCTTGCCCCTTGGCTATCCATCTGGGACTGGTACTAAGGTTCCCCAACAGTCCTCGCCATCACCCTGATCCAGGCTGGGGTCCACCATTTTTGAATCTTAATTTTCTTGTCTGGAAATGTAGATGGTCCTGCCACACCTCCAAGAAGTTCAAGGATGAGTAATCGTGGGTCCATTTTTGAGTCCAAACCAGGAACTTGCCATGTGAATGTAGACAAATGTATTTTCCTTGTTGTGAGTGGTTCTGGCCCTGTGTGCACAGTGGACACAGACCTTAAGCCTTAGAGTCCATGAGTCTCCGACTGGCCATGTGATCATTTCTGTCCAACTGGAACACTAAGGCTACTCAGGTGGTGTATGGGTGCCCAGGACCACAGAAAGGTTCAACTGGGGGGCAGAGAGTTCCCTTTTTACTACTCTTTGTTTATGTGTAACTTTTTATTGATGCAACAATGCATTTTAACACATTGCGGGTAGTTTTTATCACGCGCTAACAGGTGGTGCGGGCCATTTTTGCTAATTTTTTAAGTATAAAAAAAGGTATAAAAATATATTTATACGTTACCCGCATTCTACCGCTAGTCTATAAAAAACGTATTAATACGTGTCCCGCGCTCTACTACCAGTCAACGTAAAACGTACAAATACGTTTCCCGCATACACTGTGTTAACATTATATGAGTTTCAGGTATGCATCATTCTAAGTCAATTATCTGTATATACTTGTTATATATTGAGTTCGCCACTAAAAGTCCAATTTTGTCTTTTACCATCCATATAATTGATCCTTTTTAGCCAAGTTACCTACCCCTTTTGCCCCTTCCCTTCTAGTAACCCCTAATTTGATCTTATAGTCTAAACATTTGTATTTTATTTTATTTAGTTCACTTGTTTGGCTGGTTTCTTTGTATACCACATATTAATGAAATCATGCAATACTGCCCTTCTCAATCTGACTTAAATCACCTCTAGGTTCATGTTATTACAAATGACAGAATTTCATCTTTTCATAGCTGAGTATTATTCCACTATGTATATATACCACATCTTCTTTATCCACTCCTTTGCTTGTGGGTATTTATGTTGCTTCCAGAACTTGGCTATTGTTATTAATGCTGCCATCAACACAGTGGTTGTATATCTCTTCTAATTAATGATTTTGCATTTTACCCACAAGTGATATAATATGGAATTTCTTTTTTTAGTATGTTGAGGAATTTCCATATTCCTTTCCATAATGGCTACACCAATTTACTTTCCCATCAACAGTGCACAAGAGTCCCCTTCTTTCCACATGTTCTCCGAAACTTGTTTGTTGTCTTTTGTCTTATACCCATTCTGGCAAATGTGAGTTGATATCTAATTCTTATTTTGATTTGCATTTCTGTAATAAGAGATAATATTTTCATATGCCTATTGGCACTATAAAGAAGCATCTACTCAGATCTTCTGCCCACTTTTTAAAATCAGTCATTTGTTTTTTATTGTCTTATGAGTTTTTATATTTTGAATTTTAACTCCATGTTGGATGTTTGATGTGCAAATATGTTCTCCCATTTAGTAGGCTGTCTTTATTTTGATGATAGTTTCTCTCACTGTGCAGAAGCTTTTTAGTTTGATATAGTCCTGTTTGTTTATTTTAGCTTTTATTTCCCTTGTTGGAGTCAAGTCCCCAAACACATCTCTAACACCAATATCAAAGATTACATTCCCTATATTTTCTTTTATGTATTTTGTTGTTTCAGTTCTTAATTCCAAGTCCCTAACCCATTTTGAATTAATTTTTGTGTACAGTGTGAAACAGTACTCTTAAGTTCGTACTTTTGTGTGAATTGTGACTCTCCAGTTTTCCCAGTACCATTTATTGAAGAGAATTTCCTTGCTTCATTACATAGTCTTTGCTCCTTTGTCATAAATTAGTTGTCCATTATTTATTTCTGGGTTCTCGATGTATTCTATTGATCTATGTATCTATTTTTATTACAATACCATGCTGTTTTGATTATTTTGTTTTGTTGTATATTTGAAGTCAGAAAGTGTGATGCCTCCATTTTTGTTCCTTTTTTTTCAGAATTATTTTCGCTACCTGGCGTCTTCTGAGTTTCAAATAAATTTAATGATTATTTTCCAATTTCTCTGAAAAATTTCACTGAAATTTGTATAATGATTGAATTGAATCTGAATATTGCTTTTGGTAATATAGCCATTTTAGAAATGCTAATTCCTCCAGTCCATGGAAGGCTCTACTACTTTTTTTCCTGCTAGTCTCTCCCATCTTTAACCATCTGTATCTTCTTTACTCTCACTTTTAAGTCAGTATTTAGTGTAACGGTATTTATCACATTCTCTTCCTCACCTACTGGCATTTCTACTACAAAACAAAAGGCAATAAGAGATGGGAAAGGGTGACAAGGTTTGGAGACAAGAAGCACAAACCTTCCCCACACCATAGGACTCCATCCCACACAACTTCTCAATGCTGCACTCAAAAGAAGTTGAGTATTTGTCTAGTTGTATATTACATTGTCATCAAGTGAGTGTATTTTAAAACACTAGCCTTTATTTCATTTGGGTTTTGTCAAAATAAATTTCTTCTTTCTGAAACTATTCAGGGATATAATTTAAAAAACAGTCAACTTTCAAAATATTTCTCAAGTATCTTTAACTTTTTTAAAGTTCAAATCTCAGAGTAAAACAGAAAACCATCTGATGGCAACTATATCCATTGGAGGGAAAAAAACAACTATCTTACTCAAATGTTAAAGAAGGCAATTTAAACCACATTTCTCAGATAATAGATACCATAAATCTTTGTCTAACCCATTAACAAATAATTTTTCAGATAGCAAACAGCTGACTTTTATACAGAAAACCTCCAAATTCCCATTTCATTCTTCTAGTTCACAAAATTGATCAAGGTTGACTGCCTAATAATGTCAATGGAATTTCTCTTAATTTTTGTGCACTTTAATTTCTAATACTGACATTGAGAGAAACCAGAAGTCTTTTGGTTCTGGGGTAGATAGTAAGAGCTTTGCTCTCTAGTGATCTTCCATTACATTTTTCCTTTTCCCTACCTTTGTCAATGAACAGGAAACTAGAATATCTTACCTGAAGTTCATTAACTAGTCTGCCTATAAAAGTAATTCATTACTGAAGTCCAGTTCATAGTTGCAAAATGGTGGTGATGGCCAAGCATTTTGATGAGATAAATGGATTTTGCACAATCTGTTCTTCCTTGTTGATTGATAGCAGTCATGACAGTGAAATGCTCAAATATCTTCGACCAATGTATGTGTGAACCAAGTCTATTTTTTTTATGTTCACTGCTCTCTCTTTTTTATACTCTACTTACTTGGCTTAAGAGAAAAACCTACTGGATTGATGCACTTTTTATAGAAGCATCCTGCATTCAGCAAACTTAATCAAGATATTGAAACCCAGACTGAAGGCTAAGCCACTTAAGCTATAGTCATTGAGTTCTGGATTCAGGGAAATTTCTCTTAGGTATTTAAGTACTTTAGTTTCATGAGAAGGGTTTAAAGGCAAAGTGGGTTGTATATTTCCATTTAGTCATTCTGTGGTGAGCTTGATCACTTTAATGTGGCAGACCAGGGGTCACAGAGTAAGTAATGAGATGTATTCCAACAACATTAGCTTAGATATCTGACCACAGAGTTTCCCCAGACCTCAAGGACCAGTTTTTCACCCTTTGTGGCCATGTTGCCTTTTGAGTTATTGTTATAAACTGTCTGTTTTAAACAGTAAATAAGTGATAATGCTTAACAGCTGCAGGGCACAGCCCTGAAAAATGATTGATGGGGCAGCTGTCAGCTCTGCTTTCTGTCACTGTGCTGGTCTGAAATTCAACATGCCTGTTTAAATGGGGCACATTAGCAGTTTTACGGTGACTAACAGGATCGTCACACAGTAATTCAGAACCAGTGGCATGTCAGTAAGGGGGAGAGATCAGATTTCAATAAACAAAAGTTATTAGGAAGGTGGTGATAGCGTGAGCATTTCTTTACAGAGCAAAGCTTTCATGTCTGGAACTTAGAAAGGCATAACTAAATAAAAACCCAACTTCATCCCATTCATGCTTGAATCTCAAGGTCCACTAATAAAATAGCTTATCCGATGCTTCTTTTACCAATATATTTGTCAATGGGCCATAGTATATATAGATTAAACATGATAAATCCATGGCAGCATTTATCTTCAAAGAGATTTCCTTCTCTATGTATTACCAAGAAAATCCTGGGATCTCAATGTCTTTTTTTTTTTAATTTTTTTAAAATTTTTTGCGTACAAGCTGGGGTGCAGACCAGAGGTGTGAGGCAGTGAGAAGGCTCATCAGAGACAGACTAGAGAGCTGAACAGGCAGATCAACCGAAATACACTGCTGAGGGGAGCAGCGGGGGAGTCAGGAGAGGTCTGCTGCGCCATGTGGGATTCTCCCCAGCTGGGCATCAAACTCGTACCGCAGCCACCAACAGCTCCACAGCTTCACAGCACTGTGCTAACCCATTGCACCACCAGGGAGGCCTTCTCAATGTCTTTTTTTAGGGTAGTTATTACTTACTCCAGATTTCAGACACTGGAACAAGTAAACAATTGAAACCATTCCCTATCACTTGATCTAACATATTAATCCAGAATACTTAGAGCACACATATTGATAAGGTTAACTTTATTATTACATTCTTTCTTCCCTTATCTAGTTATCTAAAATGCTATTGAGGTAAGACAGGAATTTAACACCAAGGCTGCAGCCCCAACCCCAACAACTAGTAACTGAAATTATTTTAAAGTCTGTGCACATTACAGAACAAGGTAGCCAAGGTAGGTCTAAACCCTACTAGTTTAGATCCTTTATCTTACTTGTCCTCCAAGCACAGACGGAGTGAAACTTCCCCTAACCTACTTGAAAAACAGGAATGTTGTGACCCAGGGCTCTTGTTAAATAAAGTTGATCAGAAACAGTTTAGGATCTACAATGCCTCTTGAAAATACAATGTAAGAAGACTGCTGACCACGACTCAAGTAACCACCATCCAGAATAAAGACTCCTCTAAGAGGGACAACTGACCAAACACCCCACCCCTTGAATTCTACCTATACTTCCCTCCAACAGGAATTACCAACCACCAGGTAGCTCAGGGCTAGTATCAGAGAGACCAAATCCCAGGCACCTTAGGCAAGGACAGTCTTATGCCCCACTCCAGCCTGAAGCAGTCATGGAAGACTGACATGCCCCTTCAGTTCCCCAAATGATTTTGAGTCAGATGTGGTTGGTGGGGAGAGGGAGGTGTTAATGAAAGCTTAGTGTATGTAAGCTGGAAGTTTCACAGGATCAGGAACCAAAGGCTGGGGGTAAAAGTGATTAATGAATCACTAAACCAACTACCGAAATTTCACAAGGTCAGGAACTGGAGATGGGGGTAGGGATGATTACCCAGTAGTTACAAAAACAACCAAACATCAAAGTGAAAAATTCCAGCAAGAACAACATGTAAGGTCACAGCCTACTATTTTAAAATGCAGCTTTTGCCCTAAAAGACTTCCTGCCTGTGTCTATGCAGGCATCTTTTTCTTAATAAGCATGTCAGGTACTACTGAACAGAAACTGCTGAATTTTTTCATAGAGGAATCCAAGAACCCCTATTTATCCCCCAATACAATCTCACACCAATTTTTATACTTTAGAAGGCCCATAACTTGGCAATCTCTCAGTTCTTTGTTCTCGGATATTACTTCATTCACAACTGCTTCAAACCTGTTTCACAAATATATGTCATTAGTTGCAAGAATCCAGGCTTAATATCTAGGTGGATTTTCACAATCTTCAGACCCAACCAGGAAATATAATAATTTCCAGACTCCTCTATTTCCTTGAATGTCAGTTGCTAACAGCCACTCTTGGTGCCAGTTTAGATACCATTCAGGGTTCTATGTAAAAGCAAGATAATCAACTCTGGCTGATATAGATAGAAAATTGTTAAAGGATATTACATATCTCACAGAATTATTTGCAAGGCTAAAGAACAAGGTTTATGGACATGCAATCAGGAGCAATACTGAAGTCAATTTGGCAAAATAGCTGGTGAGGATGGCCCTGGTCATAGCCACCAGGTATTAGATGTGCCACCACGGAGGGCCCCAGTTTGAATCCTGGGTGTGACCCTGAGCACCACAGCTTCTCTTGCTCCATGAATTTTCTTAAGCCATCACCCCACTGGTGTAGAATCCTTCTAAATCCTGCAATCTCCAACAAATGCCTCTAATTTGTGGAGACAAGATTGTATCACCCTGATTGTTGCAGGTAAGTCTTAAAATTTTGCAAACAGATGCATAAAAAGAAGTGGAAACTACTTCTCCCCCAGACTTAAAAAAAGTCTGAGAAAGACTTCCCAAAAACATTGGAAGGGAGTTCAGATGCTGGGTCACCCAAAAACTATGTCTTGTACAGAATCTGACACTGTACTATGCATGAAATAGGTGCCTAAGAAATGGTCATAGAAGACGACTACACATTCCCATTAAAGAAAATACTCAGTTTATTTCTTTCTATTCCAATTTTAGACAGTCACATATATATTCATCCTCTGGGCAACCTGGCTACAATTCCTTTGTTCCTGATGTAGAATACTGATTTACTTCATTTTCTAATTTACATAATGTTATAGTTGCAAGGAACTTGAGAGATTAGCAAGACTTACCTTCCATTCACTGTGGTCTTCTAACAAACCCCTGATAGATTATTAAGTGGTATCATTCAGAACAGTTAATGTGGCAAAAGTGTTAGCTATATCCCAAAGAAACCCAGTCTCCTTCTGGGATGTTTCTAATTGTTACTTGGTTCTTTCTTATACTGAGTTATAGTTAATTTGCTAAAATTTCCACCTGGATGCTAATTTTGCTCTTTAATGGAACACAGAAGAAATGTGCTTACTTTTTCCCAAATCATCACTTCCTAATAGGAAGACACCTTTGATTTCCTCTTTACCAGGCTTAACATCTTTGCTTCCCTCCAGCCCTTTTCATGGGACAAGATCCCAAACTTCAGACTCTGTTGGTCACCCTCTCTGGAGTCCCACCATTGTTAATACCTGATAAACTATCTAGAGCCATGGTGGAGTATTATACTAAAAGCTATACTTATCTGTTATTTTTACAGAATTTTAGCCAATCCTAAATCCCAATTGCACTAAAAGCACTGGATTTTGTGTGCTATGTTTTAAGACAAAACTAGGAACTCCACATTCCCAGCCCTTCCTTTGCCTCTCCACATGCTTTCTGTTTGGTTGTTCACTTTCTTTTTTTTTAATATATATTTTTGTTGTTATTTATGTCTCTTATATTTTGTATTCCCCTTGGGTAGCCCCCCACCAATTCACCCGTGATCCATCTCCATGGTCCCTTGTGTTCTTTTCTATTCCATTTTGTGCCCTTACCCTTCCCTCCCCTCCCCACCCCCCCAACTCCCCCACCACCCCCACTCCCCCCCACCCCTGCTGAGTGTCTCTCTCCTATTTGGTTTCCTTATAGTCCTGTTATAAGTGGGTAGTTCACTTTCTATCTTATGTGCTTCAGGGACTGTGAGGAAATCAAAGTAAGGAAATCAAACCCCTTATTTCTTTTTTCTGAGGTAATCTCCTAGCCTGACATTAGAAAGCTCGTGGAGATATCTGTAATGGCTACTTTGGAAACACCTGCAACACACCAAGCATTTAACACACCAAAGGGAGTGAGTAGATAAAGGAAGCAATGCAGAGTTTTATGAAAGGAAAGCTCTATGAGAAACAATTTTTTGTCTCAGTTTGTTGTGTTTTTGTTTTTTTTTCACTAATTCTTGGTTTACATAGAGAAACATGATGAAATTTTAACATCTGCTAATTTGCCAAAGTGAAAGAAGAAATATGAGCAGTAATGGGAAGAGAAGATAAACTTGCTTATTTTATCAAAGTTATTAAAACTTTATAATTGACTACACACGTATAATCCACATGGAAATCAAATCCACACTGAGAAAAGACTAACTCCTAGTATATTAGAAATAAGCAAATCTCAAGGAATCAGAACTGAATTGCCAACATAAATAGGACTTTGAAATCCTATCTCTAATTCTCATTTAGCTTCTGGGAAAGAAGTCACTGTGTTTCATTTATAATCATTGCTGTAGCTCAAATATTTATTTACAGTGACTCAAAGTCAGTTCCTAAAATTTCTGAGGTAAATATGCAAAATTTTACCCCTGCTTCTAGTACTGTTTATCATGTGCCAGATATTATCTGATCCCAGAATTCATATTCTTAGCCATTATCCTATTATTTTTTCATGCAGTGAAATAAATTTTAATACATTTCACTTAGTTGTAAAGAAGAAACGGTATGCTGACCAGCTTTTTCAGTTTCTAAAAGAACTGAAGTATGCCTTCTTAAAAACAATAAAAAAAAAGGTGGGTTTTTTTCCCTGTGCAGTATTGTGTGAGTTATGGGTGTTATTTCCCCTTGCCACACCGAATACTGAAGAGAACAAAGTAAAGCCTCTCTTTAGTACCTATGTTCAGGTTCTTGTGGGGTCAAAAGACCATCTTTACAGTTTTCAGGTTGCCAGTTAATGACTACAGTTTTTCAGTCTTGAGACATATGTCACTCTAGAGCACCTCACTTAGCCATAAAAATTGATAGTAGTTGGTTCATGTTATAAGTTAAATAACAATTTATCAATCCATATCACTAGTTTAAGGTGTCTTTCTGAGGTAAGACTACATATTTGTGCCCTGATTTGTCCCAATAGTCAAACCTAAAAGACACCATATTGCCACCATAAAATATACTTTATCTCTCTGCCTGTGGTGCAATATACGTCCCAGTCCTAGTGTGCTGGCCCAGAAGTCAACGTGCTCTGCTTGCCGCCACAAATGCCAAACAGACCCAGAGAACAAAGAGCAGTAGCAGTCAAATTTGATCTGGAAAAGAATGGATGAAATAGTGAGCTCCTGGGGGGTTACATATGGGCTTTTTATGGTCGACAAGAATTATTTTATAATAAGACAGAAAAAAGACTAAAGCTTCAAATCTAAACTACAAAATGTCCTGCATTAGCATTTTATTGGAACCCAGAGATGCGTGAAACAATGAACTCCAACATACAGAGACATTTCAGTGTGTGTCACTAGCTTGCTGGAATGCTAATTCAGGAAACTTCACGCCACAACTTCACTCCTGTTTTCTTACCTCATTGTTTTACTAGATCACATTGTGCATCTCTGTGTGTCCCCAATTTCATTTTTTTGTAGTATGAGAAACTAAAAATATCTCCTTTCACAAGCTTAGGGTTGTGTAACCAACTGTTTAATACTTGAGCTCAACCTTGTCTTTCTTCACTGTATTTTGGTTTAGTTTATTGACATAAGACTGCTTTTAAGTAATTACGAAAGCTCTCCTGGAGATCCCTGTTTTAATATCTGATCTATTTAAATGTAACAGTTACCACACTTACCCACAGATATATTCCAAGATTCCCAGTGAATGCCTGAAACTGTGGATATACAAACACTAGAACATATTATTTCGCGACACAGTATGTTCTAAAATATTATTTTTAATAACAATTTCTATACATTCATATGTTTATAAAGTTTAATTTATAAATTAGGCACGAGTAAGAGATTAACAACAATAACAATAGCATAAAAGTTATATATATGTGTGTGTTCTTTCTCACATTCTCAAAATATCTTATTTTACATAATATGTTCAGCAGTGATTGATTGAGAGTAACTAAAACCTTGGAGAGTGAAACAGCAGATAAGGGAGACTACTGTAACCTCAGTAGTTTCACAATTTGTTGTTCCCTACTTCTGGTTGATACTACTGACTTGATACACCCTTCAGTGAATATGAGAATTGATAACCTTAAACAGTAGTCCACAGTATTTTCTCATTAAAGTCATAGATATAGCACCAGTATGTTCATTGTGGCACTATTCACAATAGCAAAGGTATGGAAGCAACCCAGATGTCCAAAAATAGATGATTGGATCAAGAAGATGTGGTACATATACACAATGGAATACTATTCAGCATTCAAAGAAGATAAACACATGCAATTTGCAGCGACATGGATGGAATTAGAGGGAATCATACTCAGTGAAATAAACCAGAAAGAAAGAGAAAAATATCGAATGGTTTCACTTATAACAGGACTATAGGGAAACCAAATAAGAGAGAGACACTCAGCGGTTGGGGGGTGGGGGAGGGGAGGATAAGGGCACAAAATGGAATAGAAAAGAATACAAGGGACCATGGAGATGGATCACGGGTGAATTGGTGGTGGGCTACCCAAGGGGAATACAAAATGTAAAAGACATAAATAACAATAAAAATTTTAAAAACAAATAAAATAAAATAAAAAATAAAAAAATAAAAAATAATAAAGTCATAGATGTAGTTGGCATTAAGTAAATACAAGTTATGTTTCCATAAATGTTGTGGGTAGACTAAAAAAGAAAAAATGTAACTCATTGCCTAAAACCTTCAATTACATTTGTGGCAGTAGGGAAGAAACTTAATTAACTTTTGCCTTTAAGAAGTTTAATTTTTTGTCAGCCCCTAGTGAGTTCAGAAGTGCTTGGAGGGAAAGACTGATAAAGTATGTCCTGAATAAATAAAGGAAGAGATCTTCTTGAAAATTCTTGACAGAATTGACTGTTTATAAACTTGGGGTCTGGAAGCTTCAAGGAAATGAAACGTCAGTTTGAAAACAGATGATTCACCTTGCCAATCAAAAAAGACTTTTATTGTTTGCCTGTTAAGAAAGATACTATGCTAAATCAGTTACACATGTATGATGAGCAAAACAAAATGACAATTCATTCTTCCCTTTAACTATTAGTATGACTTCATTCAGGCTGGGAGAAGAGAAAGGTCAGGACTGGTGACTATCCAGAACTTCTCACTCCCTGGCTGAGCTTGCAGGCAGTGGACCAGTTTACCATCCAGACAGTATCACTGACCTGGGTGAGACCCTGCTCTGCTCCAAGGGGAGCTTACTGATCAGTGACAAAAGCACAAGAAAATTTCATTACAGCTTTGCTTGGAATATTAAATGGACAGAACCTGCAAAATACTTGTTAGACCATTCTGGTTTCTCATTCCACATGTAAAGAATATTGAAATCAGCACTCCACACTAACAGGTAAAAAAACTGATCAACAACTCTTTTTAGATCCATAAAAGAAGTGAGGGCATAGTTTTAACCCAACCTCCCCCACCACACACACACACACAAAAAAAAAAAAAAAAAAAAACACCACCTGGAGAGACTGACAGCTAATTTGAGAGAATTTCAACCTACTATTGCAGAAAGTCATGAACTGAAATCTTCATGGAACCAGTGCCAGGAAGGAAACCAGAAGTATAACTGATGAACTGTTAGAGATTCATGGTGGACAAATTGGAGAACTAAAGCTCCACAGGAACCCAACCACTTTTGCAAATGTTACTTCCTGGAGTTCTACTACAGTAAACATCAAAGAAAAATTCCAAAACTGTGCTTCTAGCAGGGGAAAAGAAAAGGGAACTATTTTTAAAGAAACCAGAGCACTCTATTCTTCTGAATGATGTCTTCTCTCAGCAAATACTGTGTAACCAGGTTGTAACAAGCTGGGGTAGGGAAGAGAAACACCCAACATGAATCCACTTTAACCATCCTGTCCCATACTTTTTTACCAAAGGAGGGTGGAGGGGATGCTGAGATGCATGTATGGAATTCACAGTCCCAGAGGCTTAGGTTCACAAAAAGACTGAGACCAAATCATGGAACAGTAGAATACTTCCTCTCCCCCAACACCTCTCCACTATGTTACTAAAGGTCTACTTACAGCAATTTCCTTTACCTAGTACATTATGTTCAGTTATCCGGGAAAAAAAATTATGAGGCATATCAATAGGCAAAAAAAACAACTTGAAGTACAGCATTGGAACCAGGCACATAGGGATGCTGCAATTATTAGATGAAATTTGAAACAACTATGATTAATGTGTTAAGGATGTTAAGATAAAATAGCATACGAGAGCAGATGGGCAATGCAAGCAGAGAGATGAAAATTCTAGGAACGAACCAAAAAGAAATTCTAAATATAAAAAACATTATAACAAAAATGAAGAATATTTTTCATGGACTTATTAGTAGACTGTACACAGTTGAAGAAAGAAATCTGAGTCAAAGAATAGATCAATAGAAACCTCCAAAGAGAAAACTGAAAAAAAAAAAAAACAACACAGAACCAAATATTCAAGAACTGTGAGATAAGTACAAAAGGTCTATCACATGCAAATGGCAATACTAAAGGAAAAGAAAGAGAATACGAAAGAGAATATTTGAAAAAATAATGACTGAAAATGTCCCAAACTAATGTCAAACACAAATTATAGACCCAGGAAATTTAGAAAAAACCAAGAAGGGGAAATATAAAAACAAAAGAAAAAACTACATTCAGATAATAAATATTCAAATTACAGAAGGTCAAAGATAAAGAAAAAATCTTAAAAGAACCCAGAGAGAAAAAAACACTTTTCTTATTGAAGAGCAAGGATAAGAATTACATCTGACTTCTCCTCAAAAAATCATGTAAGGAAGAGGGCCTCCCTGGTGGTGCAACAAGGTGAGCTCAGCGCTCTGGAGTTGGCGGCTGCAGAACGAGCTGGATGCCCAGCGGGGAGATTCCCACATGGGGCAGCAGACCTCTCCTGCCTCGCCCGCTGCTGCCCTCAACAGTGTGTTTTGGTCGATCTGCCTGTTTTGCTCCCCACTGTGTCTCTGGTGATCCCTCTCACCGACCCACACCTCTGGTCTGCACCCCAGCTTGTATGCAAAATTAAAATAAATCTTTAAAAAAAAATCATATGTAAGGAAGACACAGTGGAGTAAATTATTTTGTGTTAAGAGAAAAAGAATCACCAACCTAGAATTCTGTACTCTGTGAAATTATCTTTCAAAAGTGAAGAGGAAATAAAGACATTGTAAGGCAAACAAAAATTTAGAGAATCTATAGCCAGTTGATCTGCCTTGCAAGAAATGTCAGAAGTTCTTTACAGAAAAGGAAGCTATTATGGGTTAAAAACTCTGATCTACAGAAAGAAAGGAAGAGCACTGAAGCAGGAATAAGTGAAAGTAATAAAAAAAAGTTTGTTTTTCCTATTCTTCATTGATCTAATATACTTTTTAAAATAACAATAATGCTTTCATTTATGAATGCTTTCATTTATGGATGTTTATATATATACATATATAGTAAGACAAGAGGTATATTGTTATTTAAAAGTGTAGATGGGTGAATTATAAGTGTATGATGCAAATAGATACTAAATTCTAAGAAAACTACTAAAAAGCACAAAATAAGAAGTATAGCATAGTCTAAGAAAGGACACAAAATGAAACCATATTAAACATCTGGTTTAGAGGTGTGTATCTATACCCCCAAATCACAGACAGTGTTGTAAACCATTACCTCAATTTAAAAACAAAATTAAATAAACAACAAAAGGCAGAGAAAGAATGGGAGACAAAAATAGGAACAAAGAACAAGGGTAACAAATAAACAGTAAGAAATATCATAGTTATTGACCCAACTATATCACAATTGCTTTCAATGTTGTCTAGATGCACCAATTAAAAGCAGAGATTGTCCAAGTGGATCAAAAAACATGACTAATTTTGCCAACTTTGTTGTCTTGTCTAACCACTTTTCATATAAAAGTACATAACAATGAAAGGTAAAATGACAAACACTAATACGAATCAAAAAAAATAAGAGTAATTATTTTAAGACAATGCAGACTTCAAAGCAAAGAAAGTTATCTGGAATAAAGCACTGGGGCATTACATGATTAAGGGGCCCATTCTCCAACAAGAGATCATGATCTTTAACATACGCTGAATAATAATGTCAAAATACTTCAGGAAAAAACTTTTAGAACTACAAAGAGAAATAAGTGAATCCTGTGTTAGAGTTGGAGACTTCAATGCCCCTTTCTCAGAAATGGATAGACCTAGCAGACAGAAAATCAGTAAGGACGTAGCTGCACTTGACACCACCATCAATCAACTGGATATAATTGACATCTGTCAACTACTTTAGCCAACAGCAGTACAATACACATTCTTCTCAAGCTCACTCAGAACATTCACCTAAATAGCTCCCAATCTGTGTCATGAAGGCCTATCCTGGAGACTATAGGTTTGATAAGGATAGTTTCATTGTCATTGTTATTGTTAAAAGAGTGTGAAAGTAAAACATTTAAACCAATAATTCTGGTTGGAACTATGTTCTAGAAAATTGGAAGACAAGGGCCTCCTTGGTTGCTCAATGGGTTAAGCGCAGCGCTGTGGAGCTGCTGGAAGCTGCAGCACCGGTTCTATGCCTGGTTGGGGATATTCCCACATGACTCAGCAGACCTCTCCTGCCTCCCCTCAGCAGTGTATTTCAGTAGATCTGCCAGTTCTGCTCTCCACTCTGTCACTGGTGAACCCTCTCATCGCCACACATCTCTGGCCTGCACCTCATCTTGTATGCATAAATAAATAAATCTTTTAAAAAAAAAAAAAAGAAAACTGGAAGACAAGCAAATTGATACCAGAAACATGTACAATCTGTCCTCTCCACACAAGTAACAAGTACCTCACACAGTTAAGTAAAGGAATGATTATTGGTGTAATGAGCAAATTCTGCCAACTCATAGTCAAGGTTTCTTGGGCAAGGGGACAGAACAAAAGACCCTCCAGTAGCAAAGAAAAAAGTCCTAAATTTAACTGCTGCATAGGCAGGAGCCCTTTTAGCTCAATTTTAGAAAACATAATAGGCGAGCCTGTGGCAAGGGCTCCTCCCACCACCACCAACTTGCTGCACTCTGCTCGTAGCAGGGGTGCTGGAGGAGCCCTTCCACCCACAGGCCAGCATTGTGCACCCTTTTTGTTTTGTGAATTTCAGCATCCCCTAGACCTTCTTCAGTTACCACCATCTTTCCTAAGGTTTTTTCCTCATGGTGGAAGATTTTGCTTTCAGAAGGGTTGTGGTTATAGAGTTGCACTGGTTTTGAGTAGGCTGCCCTTAAATCCTAATTTCTCCATAAACACTGATATTTGTAATGCACAGTCTTGCAAATGTACTTTTTGTTGAATGCATACATTGTTTTGTAGAAGTATCTCAACAGATTTCCAGAAAAAGAATTTTCATTGCATGACTAGAACTATTTGCAAGAAATAGTTGAATGTCAAATGTTCATTTCTAAACAAAACAATTATCTAAATAATATATCTAAATAATATATATTCGGTTCCCACTAAAATCAAAGTTCTGTATTGCTGTTAGAGAGAATCAGAGCACCATGTTATCAACTCTATCCTCTATAATTTTACAAACTAATATTTGAGGCTTGCGGGATACTTGTGATAGGCAAATGGGAAATACACGATAGTTCATGTTCAGTGACAACTCAGTGCTGCAAATAATTAGTGCTCTGGGCACTCAAAAGTAGAAAGATGATGCTTTCTGGGCTACATGACTAGGGACATTGTTAGAAATGAACTTTACCTGGATCATTTATTCATCCAACCTACTACCTGCTAGACTCTGTGTGTAATGCTGGGGATATAGGAACCACAAGTCAGATAGTGGTTCCTGTTCCCTTGGAGTTGCAAGAGATGCAAACTTTAAATAAATGAGCACAAAGTTTATTTAATTGCTATTTTTCTAGTGGCTCAAAAAAAAAAAAGAAAAGAAACCAGGGGTGAAAAGGAAGAAAATGACTCCTAACTCAGTAGTTAAATAAGTTTTCCTTGTACTTTAATTGCCATTGCCACAGGGACATGAGAAGTTGCCCACACGCCTTTCAGTGATGCAATAGTCAGGGAGTCCTCAGTCACTGTCAAGGTGGCCACCATGCCATTAGAATATTCTGCATCAATTGGTCCTCAGAGCTATTTATAGACTTATATGAAGATTCCCCCTTACCAAGGAGAGTTGGAACTACAATCTCCCTTCTTCTGATTCCATGTGCTTAATATGAAAAACTAGTTGTTCTGATATCCCGCAGATAAACTTGCTCTTGTAACACCAAGCTGCTTCAACTTCAAAAGGTAAAAGTGCTGCTTGTACCTGGGTTTCCATGCTAATACCTTGAAAAATCTGGGAAAATATCACCTACCCTGCCAGCTGTGCATGGGCGGGTTAGTTAGAAAAGACCCCTGGATATCTGCGCTAAAAGAAACCTAAAGATTTACTGGTGGAGGTGAACATGGGATGGGATGGGATGGCTGTTGACATGCTAATTTGGGCTTGCCCTAGAAGTGTCCTTCCCTTCCCACCAGTCTGGAACCTTCATCTCCACTCCGGTTTCTGAGTTCCTTGAATGGAGAGAACTTTGTCTTACTGGACAGAAAAAAAAGAAGCTTCTGGAAGACAACCTCTCTTTCATTCTTTTATGGAAGCCTGCATCCTTAAGGAGATTGAGATAAGCAGTTCAGAAGGAACGATGGCAGATATACCTAAGGACATTAATGCTTTTGCAGTAATGAAGGACACCAAAGAAGAAGTGAGGTGGCCCTGAGTTGGCTAAAGGGGTGTAGGCCTGACTGCTGGGTTTCCATCCATAGCTGCCTTCCTGTCATGTCTGAAGGACAATTGAGGAGGATGGGTAACCCTAAGTACAACTCTTAGACCACATTTTTCCTGCCCCTCAGCATATCTCAGAGTTAGCAGAGCCTCTGGAACTAGATTTACTCATGTAGGCTTGAACTCAGAAGTTCAGTTCCATGTAAGTCCTACCCTTTCTCCATAAGACCTTTTGAGAGCAGGTAAAGAATAGTAGTAACTCCTGAGGTTAAATTTTGCACTAGCCCTGCAGAATGGGAGCTTGAAGTCATATGTGAATTAATTTCAGATAAGTAAAGTTTTGTGACAGATATTCCATGCATACCTACCTTTGCAGTCTAAGATTCATACCCCACTGAACTTAATCTCCTTTTCCCACTCTTCACTTTGTACAACTAAATAATTAATTGTCTTGATAGCCTATCAATACAGCTTTCTTTAATTGTTAAACATGTGTTAATAATTCAAAAATCTGGTGACCTCCCAATACTCCTGTGATTTTTGCAGTTCTCAGAGCTCTTTGAGTAAGGTCTATCACTCTTAATTCCAGAATCAGCTAAAAGCTTTCTGGTTTTATCTTTTCTCTAGAAAGCATCCAGCTTGCCAATAAGGTCTTCGGGTTAAATGCAAGAGAGAGTTCAAGGATTTTGAAACTCTGATTCAATTATAATAAATGAGTGTAAGGGAATCAGACATGTCACTATTGAATGTGTTCACCCAGAGCCAGGAGACTTTTTTTTTTAAGCCTGAGAACTCTATCTTTGGAGAAAACTCATGTGGAATTTTGCACTAAACGCTTTTACTCAACTTAAGCCCCATTTTAAACAGAAATAGGTGAGAACTAACAGGTACCGTGGTTAAATATAGTCTTTTTCCCCCTTCCTTCCCTAATGCCATGCTGTTCTTGAGGAGGTGGATGGGGAACAGGGGTAGCTGAGCTTGGAAGTGGGGCAGCCCTTCCTCTGCTGTGAATCTGTTAGAGAGCAGAAGGAGGGGCATCCCGGGTCCCCCAACCTTGCCTGCTCTAAATGAGTTCTACCATCCACTGCAAAAAAGACAACATACTATAGTGCATAAAAGCTTCAATGGAAAAGAACTTTAATACAATTAGTATGCAATATTAGTGTGCAACAGAGAGAAGAGAAAGAATATAGTTAACAAATCAAGTACCCAAAGTTACCCATCCCCTTGTGGGAAAATGCCCAACCAATCAGGGTTGGCCCAACGCAGGGTAGCTGAGGCCCAAAAACTTGCCACAAGTCTAAGGCACCTTGTGGTGGGGAAGCATAAGAAAAGGGCAGAAGAGGCCAGGCAAGTGGGAGGAAAAGAGCAAAATCAAAATCAAGATAAAGCCTGCCATTGTTAGTCTTCCCATGGGGCTCTCACACACATCTGTTTCAAGTGTCATCTTCCATGTCTCCCAAGTTCCTGGCACAAGTTCAGGCCAAGAAGAAAGCACAGCTTCTTCACGTCTCTCTGCTCCTTGTGCCTCTTCCATCTGCTTCCTCCCCCATCTCTCTGCGGCTGCTGCTGCTCCTTCAGTCCTTTTTCCCAATCTCTTTCCTAGCTTCACCTTCCTGCCCAGCTCCATCCTTGGGGTGGGGGTGGGGGGGAGCGGAGAGTGGGCAGCAGGGAACTTACACTGTTACAAATTCTTTCTAGATTTCCTAGTACTGGGTGGTCTGAAGTGAAAATTGACTCACTTTAGTACAGAGTCTTCTTATAGAAATTATCTGCCTACTGGGTCTTTGTCAGATGCTCAAGTTATACAGTTAAAAGAATCAAAGTATCTTAAAAGTTAAAATAAAACGCCACCCTACAAATAAAGAAATTAAAGACAACGATCTTGTTCAAGACCGATAAGTTGATTAGGTAGAAAATTGGGGTATAGACCCAAGTCCTCATCTGGTGCTTTCTCCATATCACTGTCTCTTCAATTCATCACAAATAATTCTACTTTATTTCTACCCTGTTCTTTGAATTTTAGAGATTTACTTTTTTTCCTGCTTGTATCTAATTTTCTCTGTGGCATTTTGGGAGCCCTCCAGTAACTGAGCATCAGCAGGAAGATTATTTTAAGCTGAAAAATCTTGGTATTCTGCATTCCCTGAATATCATTAATTTCCATATGTTCTGAGGGTTATTAAATTTTCTTCATGTGTTTTTATCCCTGATATTATTTCCTTCTTGTGATCGCCATTGACCACAAGGTATCACCTTCCCAGGTAAAATGTTCTGTTGCTTTAGCATTCTTCTGTTCCTTAATGATATTTGACCTTCAACATTGATGAATAAATGGCTCTGAGCCAAACTCGATTTGTTGCTTTCATCAAACTATTTGTCAGCCCTTGAAGTTGAGACATACAGTATTACTCATTTGTGATGTCACTGTGCTAGGCAGAATTTTAGAAATTAAATTCTCTAAATATTCCTCACGAAGAGCATTTTAGCCAAATACTAAAGATTCCCAAAATTAGCTGGGCACCTTCTGCTGAAATGAAGTGATACCTAATTCTAACAGTCTCTTCAAAAGCTTGCTTCTTACCTCCCAGGTGATCAGAGCACCTTGCTCAGCATGAGTGCACATCCCAGGTATCTGTCAGCTGATAGATCACCATGCTCTTAGCAGGATACTAAAGATGTTAAGCAGCCGGGATTTTCCCTGAAAATAATCCGAGGCTTTTAGGGACAAACTTAAGCACCAAAGGGGCATCAATTCTTATTCTAAGGATCTCTGCAGATGAAATAAGAGAGATAATTTCAAGAATGTCTAATTGAAATCACTACCTCAAAGACATATCTGTGTCGAATGTTCTCTGCAGCATTATTCACAATCGCCATGGAGCTACCTGAGTGTCACTGATAAATGAGTAGATAATGAACATAAGACATTGATATTCAAAATATATTATTCAGTCATAACAAAAAAGGAAATCTTGTCATTTGCAACGACATAGATGAAGTTGAGGGCATTAAGCTGAGTGAAATAAACTCAGTTAAGAAAGACAAATACTGTATAATCTCATTTATACGTGGAATCTAAAAATGCTGAAATAAAGCAACAAAGAGTAAACTGGTGGTTGCTGGGGTCAAAGGCTGGGAGAAATAGAGAGATTTCAGTCAAAGTATGTGACCTTCCAGTTATAAATAAGTTCAACATAGTGACTATAGATGACAATGCTGCACTGTAACTTAAAAGTGACTAAGAACAGATTTTAAATGTTTTCATCACTAAAAAAAGGTACTTCCATGAGGTGACGGTGGTGTTAATTAGCCTTACTATTATAATCACTTCACTATATGTAAGTGTATCAAATCATCACATAGTATACCTTAAATTTACTCAATGTTATAGGTCAATTATATCTCAGTAAAAACTAGAAAAAAATAGAGAAAAACATCCTTTAGGGAGAAAAAAAGAATTCCTCATGAGGACTATGCCAGGTACCCAGGTCACTGTGGCAAGATACACTTCCAGGGAAAACACAAGGTAAATCCTTTAGAACCTGAGATGTAAAACCACCTGGGCATAAGACAAAGTGGGCAATGACTGTGCTCCCACCAAAAACCCACATGTGATTCTGCCATGGACAAGATGCTGCACAAAGTAGAATGAGAAAGCTAGAAAGCATCCTCATTCTCCTATACAAACCAACCAAGTTCTTTCACCTTATGGGAAACACACATAGCAGGAGCATTTCTACAACTCCAAAAGTGTCACCACTGAAGCCATTAATTAACCCTTGCCATTGTGCAAGGATCCATGTAATAAATTTCAGTGAAAAGTTAGTGATGTACAGAGAAACCGCCCCTAATGATGAATTAGTATATATCTTTTCAGCATCAGGGAATTAAAATTTAATTCCTTACTACACTTTAAATTTTTGATTGCCTAAGGATCTACTAACTCAAATTCTTGCTAAAATGTAATAGCTCTTACTAGCTAGGTTTCATATATGCTTTCATTTTTTGCCTTTTGTTATGAGTTATATTCCTTACCGTTATCTAACTGCAAGTCATTTCAAAGATGCCTTAGAAATAGATAGGGTCTACATAATAAATACATTAAAAATAATAACATTTGGGGAGACACATCAATTCCAAATTACTTCTCAACACTTGTTTATACAGATTATAATCAGTTTCCACACACCAGGACCAATGAAATATGTCAACCTAAAGGCGTTAACTGGGTGGCTCCTGTGAGAATACAGCCAAACCAACAAGGGAAATGAGTGAGCAGCAAGGAAGGAAGGGAAACAGATTTCCATTCACACCAGCATGGTGACTGAAGCAGGAAGGGAACAGTCAAGGTTGACATGAACCATCCCATCTTCTAGAAGGACTTCAGATGCCCCAATTTTAGAAAGACTTCAAGAGCTGTACTTTTGGAGACAGTGTATCACACAATGTCGATGTGGCCAACAGAGCAATGTTCACAGATTCAAAAGAGAATATCACGACTTTGGTCTCACCTCAATTCCATTCCTATCATAGATGTGACTTCTGCTTGGAATGAGCTAAAATTTTTAGAGTTCTCCTTCCTTTCATCCTTCTTTCCTTCCTTGCTTCTTTTTATCTTTCCTTCCTTTCTTCCCTAATCCTTTTCTTTTTTTTTAATATATTTTTATTGTTATTTATGTCTTTTACATTTTGTATTCCCCTTGGGTAGCCCACCACCAACTCACCCGTGATCCATCTCCATGGTCCCTTGTGTTCTTTTCTATTCCATTTTGTGCCCTTTTCCTTACCTGCCTCCGCCTCCCCTTCCCCCCCCCC